>WSFP011320429.1:0-41131 GCA_009831015.1 Picea engelmannii
AACATTGTTATTTGGAAAGTAGGTTGTTGTCATTCAAAGTGAACCCCTTCTTTTCATGAAGATATGCCAAGCTCAATCTAGAACATGGACAATATTTGGCTTCCAAACATGAGAGATGACATAGGGTTGTTTGTTTCAAAAGAAGAAGCATGAAGGAGGGGTTTTTAATTCGAGGAGTATTTTTTGGGTTTGGGTAGTTATAAGGATTTTTATAAGCAAAAATGAATGGTAAAAATTGGTCCAAATGGTCTCCAAGTTTAATAATCTTCATAATTTGATATTTTCTCCATTTTTACTAAAAAAATTTAGACTCTGGGATATTTTAAAGTGACCACATTTCATTATTGCAGAAACCCCTTGAAAGGCACAACTGCATTGAGTGCAGAACTTATAAGTTCTTTAAGTGTCAAGGATTTTGAGGGATGACCCTTAACCCTTTGGGAGGCCCCCAAGGAAGTCCTAGCTCATCTATTACACAACTTCCTTTATCATTCAGGGTTTTATGGGATTATCCCTAACCCTTTGGGAGGCCCCTTTGGAAGCCTTAACTTATTTGTGAGATTGCTTCCTTTAGTGATGAGAGTTTCTCATGGTTACCCTAGGTGCCTTAAGGAACCCCCCAAGCAAAGCTTGGTGACACTATGAGGAACCTTTGGCTTTGGGAGGGATATGGGGTTACCATCACCACATGCCCTTCTTTTGTTTTGTATTTCCACCCACTCTAGAGACCATAAGATTAACACACCCACCAATACCACCAACTGCTATATTGTTTAGAAATGTTACAAGTATACCATCACCTAGCCCATCCCAACTAGAATTTTCTAGGTTATCCTTACATATTAGGATTCATCTGTACCAAAACTATGTGAAGAAATGGAATTCCGTGGTCTCTATGTGCATATTTGACGATACATTTTCAGTACCATTCTTGGACACACATAAAGGGGATTGTCTGATTTGTTCATGTGAAGTTAATTGTATATATTTTGCGTATGCATATACTCCTAACCCTCGCTAGGATTTTTCCTCTTAGGAGTTTGTCCAATTTATTCATGTACTTTGAAGGGTTCATTTTCTCTGTGTGAGTGTATTTATAGAAGAGAAGTTAGTGAGGTCGTTTGAGTAGATATAGGTAGTTAAACACAATATACATTCTAAGAATATTAAATGAAGCCACAAGTATATATGAAAGCATTAAGAACTCCACGATCAAGTTGCAAACTGTGCCATTGCCTTGAACCTTTTGTGGAATGAAAGTCCATTAAGCTTGAAATAAAAAAATGTGAAAAAGTAAGTATATTGATATCCATCATATCAATATGATGCGCACCATTCATCTCATTTCCTCTTCACAAATGTATATAGGTGTGAGATTCAAACAATAGATAGAATCTATTAAAATATGGCTACATTTTCAACCACTTTCTCAAACAAAACATTGATAGCTATGCATTCTTACCTTATATATTTTTTTCTTTGTCATATTAAATGACTTTTGAGTTAAAACTAAAGACTAATTTCTGTACAATCTTCAACCAAAATGGAAACCTTTTTAGACCATTGATAACTCTACATCCTTACCAATGGGAACTTTTTTAAACGGTTGATAACTCTGCATTATTACCTTATGTTTTTTCCTTTGTTCTTATATGAATTTTTGAAGTAGATCTTAGGATCAATTTAGGTACAATCGTTAAGAAAAATGGGTAGTCAAGTCTTCTTATGGAAAACAATTTTTTAGAATCTCATGTGTCGTAAAGATTTGGTTATTAGGGTTAATCTCCATAGTATTAACATTTAGTTTTAGAAGTTGGGAATTATAAGCCATATTCATTATTTGAATCATTTGACATCTTGTAAAAATATATATAGTTGGTTTGGTTATCTATAAGTTTTAAAACCTAGTTTTATGGAATAGTATAGATGATAAGATGTGCACACATTTTTTCAATACGGGGAGAGGTCACGGGTTCGAGCCTTGTGTCTCTGGGGTGATGGTTTAGCACTTCATATCATCTACGAAGTGGGAAAGTATCGAGTGAGTTTCCCGCGCGAAATTTTCCCATGAAAAAAAAAAGTTTTAAACCTATGAAGTAAAGCGATGCATACATATTTTAAAGCAAAACATAAATTAATCAATGACTCATACACAATATACAGAGATTTACACTGAAAACTCTTAATCGGGAGAAAACTAACCTTCATTGATGTTGAACCTCTCAACTCTTCATTGTATTAATTTCACCATTCACAATACAATATATACAATATTTTAGGTATTCCATAGCTACCAAAAACCTAATCCCTTAAGCCGAGATTAATTTAGAAAATCGTTAAAAATAGCAAAAAACACAATCATCAAATCTGACTCACCCCCCACACACATGCAAAGAATATAACACCTACCCAACAATACCATCGCATATGAAATTGTTAGTTCAACTCTTACCTCCTTAAAATAGCCACCCATGTTAGAATTCCTTAAAAACTCCTACAAAGTCTATAGAAGTTCTGATTATAATTTATGCATAAACAACATTTCATACGAAATAAAAATTAATCAAATAACAAATTTAATAAAAATAAATGAAGTGTCTATCTATATCAAAATTTATCACACATAAATTGACCCTCTCTTTAATTTCAGTGTATGTGTTAAGCCATATAAACTAGAGATCCTAATTCGAGTTAAACTTCTCCTTGGAATATATATTTTTTTAACAATTATGTTCGAAATATTAGATTTATGTAATTTATATTTATAAACCATTATGTCCAAAATATTAGATTTATGTAATTTATATTTATATCCCACATATTCGATTTATGTAAGTTGTACCTTTCATATAGGGTAATAAGCACAACAATGAAACATATCATTTTACCTTTGATATCACTGGTTGTAAAAGTAGATTGAGACTTGGATGTAATAGTAGATTGTAATAGAATATATAGAATAAATATTTACATAACACATTTGGCAAGGTAAAGTAAAATGGTGGTGAGTGAGGTTGAAAAGACATTTTTTCGCATTTTAGATTAGGAGGTAAGGGGCAATCTAGAGAGATAAAAAGAGTTGAAAGACGGGAGGGGAGCCTCATGGGAATCCCTCCTCCTTTTTTTCATTATGTAATTGTTTTAACCACAATAAAATAACAATTGTTTTATTTCCTACTATTTTTCTTAACTTAATTCTCTTCTCTAACCTTAAATGTTTTTTTTTTCCAACGGTTTTATTTCCTACTATTTTCCTGAGCTTAATTCTCTTCTGAGCTTAATTCTCTTCTCCAACAGTTTTATTTCCTACTATTTTCCTTCCCAGATCTATATGATAGAATGGTCTTATCTAGCTAACAACGGTTTTTTTCAACTCCATTATCATTGCATGGCTAAATGAAGCATTCAATGTGTTAAAAAGGCTTGCTCTTTGGTGGACCATCTTATTGAATCAATGCCCATCATTGCAAAGGTGTTATTAACATATTTATCTTAGGTGTTATTAACATATTTATCTTTTGTGACATGAATAACATATGAGTTGTTTTATATGTATGTTTATTGAAATACTTAGATTAAAGATAGTCTCACTTTCACATACACTTTCACATAAGCAACTTGGAATGAGGGTAGGAGAAGGAAAAATGTGGATTATATAAGGGGTGTAAAGGTTCTAATTAAGCATCATAATTCTTGGAATTTAACACTGGCCTAAATTAACAAAACATTTGGAAATATTGAAATAGTCTACAATATGTTTATTTGGTTATTCAAAAGAGTTGATTTAGTTATGCAACCCCCCCTTCTCTCCTAAGGGCTACGCGACCTCCTGATCAAGGATCTTCAACGCCAAGTCGAATTGGCTCTTTGAGACCTTAATGGTCTCACTTGCGAATTAACACAGGTCCTCTTAGTCCTCTGGTGCAGGTTCTATGGCACCCACGACCTCTTTCCGCAACTGCTGAACTCTGAGGTTTCAGGTACTAGCTCTTTTCTCGTTAGCCCCTCGTCACATGTGATCGCGATCTAGGTCCTTACATAAACGCACGATTGCGGGCATGCCCAAGAGTGGTTTGGGATCAACTAATTTTCTCCCCGCAATTTACCTTCAATTGCCATGTCCCTCTTCACCGATACCATGGTTTCGATTGCGGCCCACCCTCAAAATTTTAACGTTTGGGCACTTTCTGGCCCCGCAATCGAGCATGACCATCGATCTTACGATCTTGACGGTGCTTCTGGACTGACGGCTAAGATCTGCCTCTTCCAAACCAACGATTCAATTCTAATTCTCCCGAATCGGGTAGTTGATATTTACTTTGGGTCTTTACCCGGAGCCCACGGATTTATGCCACCTGCCCTCTGCATCGGACGATTGATGTTTACTTTGGGTCTTTATCCGGGATCCACAGATTTGCGCCACCTGTTCTTCAGATCTGACGGTTCAAATCTACTTTGGACGATCCGACGCTTGATATTTTCTTCGGACGATCGGATGGTTGGGATTTACTTCAGACAATCGGATGGTTGGTATTTACTTCGGACGATCGGACAATCCCAAATTACTTTAGGACTTCAGAACTTTGGCAAGTTTCCTCTCTTGCGTGTGAGAAACACTAAGGCTCGTGCACCTTGATTTGATTGGATGGTTGTTGGCCCTCTGAATCAGTGATCCAACGACCATTGTCGCTCTCCCTCCTGAGCTTCCGAATTCCTCTGACTTAGAAGATTTTCTAAGTATCCAAAGGCCTCGGCCTTTGTTCCTCCTACGATTCCATCTCTTGGACCTCGTCTGCACTTCTAGAAAGTGCTATCCCTTCTGAGCTTTCGTCAATGGACTTTGACTTCACCCTGGCGTACACTTGCGCTCTGCGTGCAAACTTGCACTGGCTCTCCCTGAGTTTTCAACTTACTCAGTCTCTAAGGGACTCGACCCTTCTTCGTCTTTCAAAAGACTTTCTAGAGCTCTCCTGGCACATTCTGCGCTCAATCTCCTAAGCTTTCGAACTCGAAACAAGTCCACCTCTATGCGCACTCCTTGCACTTAGTACACACACTCTGCATACAAAAGTTCAACGCTATCTCTTCCAAGCTTCGAGTCGAAAAAGACTCTCTTACACACACTCCTTGCGTTCAGTATGCACTCCTTGCATAACTTACATAAGAGAACAATTGAAACTTATACTAACATCCTACAGTCTCAGATACACGAAATGAAAACTCATTCATTCATGAAAATAACAATAACAGGGAATTGCAAACAGTAACAACACTATGCATTTGGATCATTTTTCCTCTGTTATATTCATTCAAAAGTAAATGGCTACAGCTATGATCAAACAACAACTAAAAACTCATAATTTTCCTACTAACTCGCAGCAGCCTCATTTGGGCATACAAAACCTCTATTTATCTCAGAGGGTCTTTAGGGTTCCCCCTGACTACTCGTCTACTCAAAACGAAAACCTAACTACTACCTAAGTTCAGTTACATTCAAGGCTAGAAGTGAAACTCCCATATCACTCGTGATCATCAGCTTCCAAGCGCTTGATCTTCTTCCGTTTTTCCAATCAGCTCCAAAAGATTCGCAATAACTCCCAATGTTTCATATTTCGAAATGATCCCCAGGCACTGAGTTTTCCTGCCACGTGTGCTCGTTGATGATGCTCTTGCATCATACTCCCCTGGACAAAAATTTATGGACTCCTATCCATGAGCTCCTGCATTGACTTTCCATGCTTTTGGATATCAACTTCATTTTCCCAGTTGGCATCTTCTATTGGGTGTCCCTTCCACTTGACCAAATATTCAATATAGGTCTTCCTCTTGGTCTTCTTGCTAATTCTCTGATCAATGATCTTCTCCATATGTGGTTTTTCTTCTATAGGCATTTGTTTTTCCCACAAAATATTCTCTTGAACTTCTGATCCCTCTGAGTCATACTCCCTGTAAGGGTACAGGTCTAAAACTTTGAATATGGGTGATATGCCCACATCATCTGGAAGCTCAATCTTATAGGTGTTTTCACCAAACTTCCTTAATATCTTACATGGTCCTATCTTCTTCATATTCAACTTTTTATATGTTCCTCTAAGGAACCTTTCTTTTCTGAGATGTGCTAGAACCTAATCTCCTACTTCAAATTGAATTTCTCTACGATGTTGATCAACTTTGCACTTGTACTCTTGGTTAGAGCTCTACAACTGTCCTCTGATCTGGTTATGGAGCCTTTTCATTTCTACAGCAAAATCTTCTGCTCCAACGCTTCTGATCTCACTCTATTCCAAGTCTCTCAACTCAGATACTCCCCTGGGTTGCATTCCATACAGTGTTTGGAATGGGCTCTTTCCAGTGCTCCTATTGGGTGAGTCATTGTATGAAAATTCTTCTTGTGGTACAATCCGATCCCACTGATTATGATGCTCAATGACCAGACTCCTCAATAAGTTTCCCAAACTTTTGTTTACCACCTCAGTCTTCCCATCTGTCTGAGGGTGATAAGATAAGCTGAAGGAAAAATATGTCCCCAACTTCTTCCACAGTGTTCTCAAAAAATGACCAACAAATTTAGTGTCTCGGTCTGAGACAATGCTCCTAGGTAGTCCATGAAGTCTCACAACTTCCTTGAAAAACAGATTTGCAACATTTGTTGCATCACTGGTCTTCTGGCATGGGATAAAGTGTGTCATCTTTGAAAACCTATCCACCACCAAAAATATGGAATCACATCATATTTGCATTCTTGGCAGTCCCAACACAAAATCCATGCTTATTGCATCCCAAGGCCTCTCTAATATTGGCAATGGTTGATACAATCCAGTGTTCTGTCTTTTTCCTTTTGCATGTTGGCAGATTCTACATCTGTTCACAAACTTTATCACTTCTTTTTTTATACCTGGCCAATAGTATGAACTGCTCAACTGTGCAAATGTCTTATCATGGCCGAAATGTCTAGCCAATCCCGCACTATCCTTTTCCTTCAAAAGGTTATCCCTCATTGAGAATTTTGGTATGCACAATTGATTGCCCTTGAACAACAATCCCTCTTGAATCATATACTCTCTCCACTGGCTCCTGTCTCTCAGCACATGATTTTCACATGCTTCATATGCTTCCTTGAAATCTGGATCATCATAATACGTATCCTTAAGGTTTTCAAACCACAAGGTCTTCACCTGAAACTCTTGCAGAATCAAACATCTCCTGCTCAATGCATCAACAACTTTGTTAGCATTCTCAACAATATGTTTTATGAAAAAAGTGAAATTATGCATAAACTTAATCCACTTTGCATGCCTCTGATTCAATTTTTCCTATCTGGTTATGAATTGTAAAGCTTGGTTGTCGCTATAGAAGACAAATTCATGTGGAACAAGGTAATGTCTCCATTTATTCAAGGCTTGAATTATGGAATAAAACTCCTTATCATATGTGGAGTATTTTCTCTTGATCTCATTTAGCTTCTCACTGAAATAGGCAACCAGTCTATTATCCTGGCTCAAAACTGCTCCAATTGCAACTCCACTTGCATCACATCTCACTTGAAATGTCTTTCCAAAATTTGGTAAGATCATAATTGGTCATTCTGTTATATTCTCCTTCAATATATTAAAGCTCCTCTCGGCCTCCTCTGCCCATTTAATACTTGTGCTTTTTCTTCATTATATCCATCATTGGTGCACACATTCCACTGAAGTCTTTGATGAACTTCCTATAGAAACTTGCTAATCCATGGAAGCTTCTTACCTCAAACATACTCTTTGGTGACGAGCATTCTTTGATTTCTTTCACCTTCTTTGGATCCATCTTCAGTTCATTTGAAGAGATCACAAAACCCGTGTAAATGAGTTATGTCTTCATAAAAGAGGACTTCTATAGATTTATAAGCAGCTTCTCCTGCTGTAGTCTCCTCATCACTAGTGTCAGGTGTCTCAAATGCTCATGTTTATTCTTTCTAAAGATCAGTATATCAACCAGATATACAACCACAAACTTGCCAATGAAATCTTTCAGTATTTCATTCATCAACCTCATAAAAGTACTCGGAGCATTTGTTAAGACAAATGGCATAACAAGCCACTCATACAAACCTTCATTTGTTTTAAAGGTTGTTTTCCATTCATCACCTTCTCTCATCCTTATCTGGTGATATCCACTTTTCAAATCTATCTTAGAAAAGAAATTCCCTCCACTTAAACAATCCATTAAGTCATCCATTCTTGGCAAAGGAAATCTATACCTGATGGTGATCTTGTTAATGGATCTTGAGTCTGTACACATTCTCCATCCTCCATCCTTCTTTGGACTCAACACAGTTGGTACTGCGCATGGACTCAAGCTCTCTCTGACCAACCCCTTGTCTAACAATTCCTGGACTTGGTTCTTTACCTCCTCATTCTCTCGAGGTGTCAATCTGTATGCTTCTTTGTTTGGCATAATTGATCCTGGTATCAAATCAATATGATGGTTGATACTTCCGATAGGTGGAAATGATCCACCACTATGTCAGCAAAATTATCCAACAATTCTTGAACTTCTTCAGGCAAATCATCCATCGAAGCACTTGTAAGGATAACTCTAGGTTTCCTCACCACAACAAACTGCATCTCCTGTTCTTTCTTGACTTCTTTCAGGAGTTCCTTCCCACTCATGAGAAGTATGCTTGTGATGGCTTCCTCTTTCACTTTCTTCTCCTCTATTGGTAGCAACATGTGTGTCCTACCATTCTTCTCCAAGGTGTATGTATTCTTCCTCCCATCATGAATGACATTCTTTTCAAACTGTCATGGTCTTCCCAACAAAACATGAAATACATCCATGGGAATCACATCATACAAAATTTGATCTCTATATCCTCCTATCTTAAATTCAACAAGGCATTGTTTAGTAACCATTACATGGTGTCCTTTATGCAACCATGAGACTTTATATGGCTCCGGGTGTGCAGTTGTCTCCAGCTCCAATTTCTCCACCATCTCTGTGGATACTAAGTTATCAGTGCTCCCACTATCAATTATCACCTTGCATACTCTGTCTTTAGTTTTGCAATCTGTCCTAAATAAACTATTCCTCTACACTAGCCTATCAACTTCTGCCTCTGGTTTTAAGAGAACCTTTCTCAACATTAGGGATGTTCCATCCTCTGCTCCTTCTGCTTCAACATTCCTTCTCTGTGCTTCCGAAATGTGAGCTTCACTTCCTCCTTCTTTCTTTTTCTCAGGACATTCCCAAGACATGTTCCCTGTCTTTCCACAGGCATAACACCTTACTTCTCCTCTGCTTCTTCCTCTTCCTCTAGAAGAACTTCTTCCACCATCTTGTCTTCCTCAAGAACTTCCTCCTCTTTTCGAGTGACTATTTGGTTTCTCATTCTCGTCTTTGGATTTATGTTCCTTGTCATGGACAACCCCCTTGCCTTTGTTTAGGACTGGGCTTTTACCTCTGCCTCGCTGGCTTTGTTTTCTGGTCAACTTCTCCTCTACCTTCAGTGAAAACTGATAAGAATCCTCCACTGTCCTCACTGACATCATGTTGATCTCATCCTGGATTTCATACCTCAGGCCATTTATATACCTGGAAACTTTTTCTTCATCTTTCTCTCTTTGTCCAGTTCTGATGTTCAACTTGTAGAACTCCTATGTGTACTCCTTAACTGTCATACCCTTATGCCTCAGGTTCTGCAGCTTATTGAACAGATTGATCTGATAATATTTGGGCATGAATTTAGCCTTCAACTTGGCTACCATTCTGTCCCATTTCTTTATCTTATGTTTTTCTTTTCTTCTCCTATCAGCCTGCAGTTCATCCCACCATAGTGTTGCATGCCCTTTTATCCTAGTGACAACATGTCTCACCCTTTTCTCCTCATCGACATCTTCATAGTTGAAATATTTTTCCATGGATATTATCCAATCCAACAGTTCTTTAGCATCCAAATTGCCTTCGTACACTGGGACCTCTATCTTGGCTCTAGCTCCCAATCTAACAACTACTCTCAGCAAGCGTTCTTTGACAACATTTTCCCTTGCATCTTCTTCAACTTCTACTTCTTCACTCTCTACATCACTAATGTCTCCAGCATTAGGTGCCCTCCTCTACCCTGCCTCCATCGCCTCCATTCTTGCATGAAGTTCTCACATTTCCCTTTATACAACCCGATTGGCTAAAGGTGGCTCCCCTCGTCTCCTTGGTGGCATTGTGTTGATTGTCTCTCACACACAGATTACAACTTCGAGTTCTTTTCTCTCCTCTCCTTTTCCTGCTATCTATAAGAAAAACTTCAGCTCTGATACCACTTGATGCAACCCCATCTTCTCTCCTAAGGGCTACGTGACTTCCCGGTCAAGGATATTCAACTTCAAGCCGAATTGGCTCTCTGAGACCTTAATGGTCTCACTTGCGAATTAACACAGGTCCTCTCAGTCCTCTGGTGCAGGTTCTATGGCACCCGCGGCCTCTTTCCACAATTGTTGAACTCTGAGGTTTCAGGTACTATCTCTTTTCTCGTTAGCCCCTCATCACATGTGACTGTGGGCTAGGTCCTTGTGTAAACACATAATTATGGGTGCGCCCAAGATTGGGATCAACTTCTTTTCTCCCCGCAATTTACCCCCAATTGCCACGTCCCTCTTCACTGATACCGTGGTTTTGATTGCAGCCCACCCTCAAAATTTTAACGTCTGGGCACTTTCTGACCCCACAATCGAGCATGACTGTCAATCTTATCATCTTGATGGTGCTTCTGGACTGACGACTAAGATATGCCTCTTCCAAACCAATGATTCAGATCTAATTCTCCTGAATCGGGTAGTTGATATTTACTTCGGGTCTTTACCCGGAGCCCACAGATTTATGCCACCTGCCCTCTGGATCGGATGATTGACGTTTACTTCGGGTCTTTATCCGGGATCCACAGATTCGCACCACCTGTGCTTCAGATATGACAGTTCAAATCTACTTCGGATGATCCAATGATTGAGATTTTCTTCAGACAATTGGATGGTTGGGATTTACTTCGGACGATCGGACGGTCCCAAATTACTTTGGGACTTCAGAAATTTGGCAAGTTTCCTCTCTTGCGTGTGTGAAATTCTAAGGCTCACACACATTGATTTGATCAGATGGTTGTTGGTCCTCTGAATCGGTGATCCAAGGACCATTGTCGCTCTCCCTCCTGAGCTTCTGAATTCCTCTGACTTAGAAGATTTTCTAAGTATCCAAAGGGATCGACCTTTGTTCCTCCTACGAGTTCGTCTCTTGGACCTTGTCTGCACTTCTGGAAAGCACTATCCCTTATGATCTTTCATCAATGGACTTTGACATCACCCTGGTGCACACTTGCGCTCTGCGTGCAAACTTGCATTGGTTATCCCTGAGTTTTCAACTTACTCAGTCTCTAAGGGACTCAACCCTTTTGTGTCTTTCAAAAGACTTTATATGGCTTCGGGTGTGCAGTTGTCTCCAGCTCCAATTTCTCCACCATATCTATGGATACTAATTTATCAGTTCTCCCACTGTCAATTATCACCTTGTATACTTTGTGTTTAGTCTTGCAAGCTATCTTGAATAGACTGTTCCTCTGCACTGGCCTCTCAACTTTTGCCTCTGGTTTTAAGAGAACCTTTCTCAACATTAGGGATGTTCCATCCTCTGCTCCTTCTGCTTCAACATTCCTTCTCTGTGCTTCCAAAATGTGAGCTTCTCCTCCTCCTTCTTTCTTTTTCTTAGGACATTCCCAAGACATGTTCCCCGTCTTTCCACAAGCATAACACCTTACTTCTCCTCTGCTTCTTCCTCTTCCTCTATAAGAACTTCTTCCACCATCTTGTCTTCCTCGGGAACTTCCTCCTCTTTCCGAGTGACTATGTGGTTTATCAGTCTCATCTTTGGATTTATGTTCCTTGTCAAGGGAAACCCCCTTGGCTTTGTTCGGGATTGGGCTTTTACCTCTGCCTCGCTGGCTTTGTTTTCTGGTCAACTTCTCCTCTGCCTTCAGTGCAAACTGATAAGAATCCTCCACTGTCCTCATTGACATCATGTTGATATCATCCTAGATTTCATACCTCATGCCATTTATATACCTAGCAACTATTTCTTCATCTTTCTCTCTTTGTCCAGTTCTGATGTTCAATTTTTAGAACTCCTCTGTGTACTCCTTAACTGTCATACCCTTATGCCTTAGGTTCTGCAACTTCCTGAACAGATTGATCTGATAATATTTGACTATGAATTTAGCCTTCAACTTGGCTACCATTCTGTCCCATTTCTTTATCTTTTGTTTGCCTTTTCTTCTCTTCTCAGCCTGCAGTTCATCCTACCACAGTGTTGCATGCCCTTTTATCCTGGTGACAACATGTCTCACCCTTTTCTCCTCATCGACATCTTCATAGTCAAAATATTTGTCCATGGATATTGTCCAATCCAACAATTCTTCAGCATCCAAATTGCCTTTGTACACTGGGACCTCTATCTTGGCTCTAGCTCCCAATCAAACAACTACTCTCAGCAAGCATTCTTCAGCAACATTTTCTCCTGTAGCTTCTTTGACTTCTACTTCTTCACTCTCTACATCGCTAATGTCTCCAGCATTAGGTGCCCTCCTTTGTGCTGCCTCCATCGCCTCCATTCTTGCACGAAGTTCTCACATTTCCCTTTCTACAACCTGATTGGCTAAAGGTGGCTCCCCTCATCTCTTCAATGGCATTGTGTTGACTGTCTCTCATACATAGAGTACAACTTCGAGTTCTTTTCTCTCCTCTCCTTTGCCTGATGTCTGCAAGAAAAACTCCAGCTCTGATACCACTTGATGCAACCCCCCCTTCTCTCCCAAGGGCTACGCGACCTCCCGGTCAAGGATCTTCAACTCCGAGCCGAATTGGCTCTCTGAGACCTTAATGGTCTCACTTGCTAATTAACACATATCCTCTTAGTCCTCTGGTACAGGTTCTATGGCACCCGTGACCTCTTTTCGAAACTGTTGAACTTTGAGGTTTCAGGTACTATCTCTTTTCTCGTTAGCTCCTCATCACATGTGACCGCGGGCTAGGTCCTTGCGTAAATGCACGATTGTGGGCATGCCCGAGAGTGGTTTGGGATCAACGTCTTTTCTCCCCACAATTTATCTCCAATTGCCACATCCCTCTTCATTGATACCATGGTTTTGATTGGGGCCCACCTTCAAAATTTTAACGTCTGGGCACTTTCTGACCCCGCAATCGAGTGTGACTGTCGACCTTACGATCTTGATGGTGCTTTTGGACTAATAGATGAGATATGCCTCTTCCAAACCAACGATTCAGATCTAATTCTCCCGAATCGGGCAGTTGATATTTACTTCGGGTCTTTATCTGGAGCCCACAGATTTATGCCACCTTCCCTCTGGATCAGACGATTGACATTTACTTTGGGTCTTTATCCGAGATCCATAGATTCACACCACCTATTCTTCAGATCTGACAGTTCAAATCTACCTCGGACGATCCAACGCTTGATATTTTCTTCGGACGATCGAACGGTTGGGATTAACTTTGGAAAATTGGACAGTCCCAAATTAATTTGGGACTTCAAAACTTTGGCAAGTTTCCTCTCTTATGTGTGAGAAATTCTAAGGCTCACACACCTTGATTTGATCAGACGGTTGTTGGTCCTCTGAATTGGTGATCCAACGACCATTGTCCCTCTCCCTCCCGAGCTTCCAAATTCCTCTGACTTAGAATATTTTATAAGTATCCAAAGGGCTCGACCTTTGTTCCTCCTACGAGTTCATCTCTTGGACCTTGTCTTCACTTCTGGAAAGCGCTATCCCTTTTGAGATTTTATCAATGGATTTTGACATCACCCTGACGTACACTTGCGCTCTGTGTGTAAACTTGCACTGGTTCTCCTCGAGTTTTCAACTTACTCAGTCTCTAAGGGACTCGACCCTTCTGTGTCTTTCAAAATACTTTCTGGTGCTCTCTTGGAACAGTCTAGGCTCAATCTCCCGAGCTTTCAAACTTGAAACAAGTTCGCATCTATGCGTACTCCTTGCACTTAGTACGCATACTTTGCATACAAAAGTTCCACGCTATCTCTTCTGAGCTTCGAGTCGAAAAATACTCTCTTACACGCACTCCTTGCGTTTAGTATGCACTCCTTGCATAAATTATAGAAGAGAACAATTGAAACTTATACTAACATCTTATAGTCTCAGATACTCGAAACGAAAACTCATTCATTCATGAAAATAACAATAATAGGGAATTGAAAACAAGGATGATATTAGGGGCTAAATTTCGCTCATGGGCTAATTTTCCATGGTTTTTCCCCAAAAAAGACTCGCTATTCTAAAAATGATTCGACCAAATTCTATAGGATAAAATTATTTTACCTTAAAAATCATCAAAATTTTATACGAATTATATAAAATCATTAGAAATTTAAATATTTTTACAAAAATATCGCCAAACATTTATAGTTGTCATATGAAGGATTAGTAAGATTCACCAAGGTTTCTACATTTCAAAATAAATTTCCATCCTTAAAATCATCCCTGATTGAAAACAGTAACAACACTATGCATTTGGATCAATTTTCCTCTGTTATATTCATTCAAAAGTAAATGGCTACAACTATGATCAAACAACAACTAAAAACTGAGAATTTTCCTACTAACTCACAACAACCTCATTTGGGAGTACAAAACCTCTATTTATCTCAGAGGGTCCTCAGGGTTCCCCCCCAATTACTCATCTACTCGAAACAAAAACCTAACTGCTACCTAAGTTTGGTTACATTCAAGGCTAGGAGTGAAACTCCCAGATCACTCGTGATCATTAGCTTCCAAGCACTTGATATTCTTTCATTTTTCCAATCATCTCCAAAAGATTCACAGTAACTCCCAACATTTCAGATTCCAAAATGATCCCCAGGCGCTAAGTTGTCATGCCACATGTGCTCGCTGACGATGCTCCTGCATCATTTAGCCCGGCATGTATGATAAATTTGACCATACAAAGGGTGATTCATCAGGAGGGTTCAACAACATATTCACCCAATGGTATCAAGTTATGATGTAGTTATTTAACTAACTAAAGTATTTATCGGTGGGGAATGGGGTGACCCTCCCTTCTTCTACATGTATAAGGGATATTTTATTTATTATTCTTACTATTTATCAAGTGATCAATGGTATGGATTAGAGATTTAGGAAGCTTAATGTGTCTATAGGGGACACATTAAGTCATTATTTTATTGGGTCAACACTTGTACATAAATAATACTTTATTTGTATCAAAAGCAGAATGGACATGAAATAAATAGAGTATAGTTTGTCATAAATTCTTTGTAGTTGTATTGAAAGACTACAAATAACCACCTTTCCTCTTTAATTTTACATAGAATTATCAACTAATTTTCCACCTTTCCTCTTCTAGACCCCGACCATTGCCTCAATTGTAATTCTAGGGTGCTTCGAGAATGCTACATCAGAATGAAGTTGGTGCATAAAAATGAAGAATCTTTTGTGACATGTACTAGTAGCTTTCATGGGAAATTATGGATGAATTTAGTATTTTTGGAGTCCATTTGAGAGGAAAATGATTATAGTTCAAATATAATCCTCATCCACTTGATTTAATTCGAAGTGAGTGAATTTTAGGGTAGTTGAACTCTATTAGACCTTTAACACTTAAAGGGGTTGCAAGTTCATTTCCTATTTCCTTTCGGATTCCAATCATTTGTTGAAGGAACAATAGAGGGCACTTCTAAATGATAGGAGGCCCTAGATTCATCCAATCACATTGAGATTAGTGGTGCATGATGACTCTCTCTAAAGTTTGTGCAACTTGAATGAATGTTGTAGGAAATATTACATAATGAAGTGAATATTATCCCTTGGGTTGGTTGGCTTAACCTAAGACAAAGAAAATATCCGAATAGTTGTGTTCCCCTCTATAATTCAATTTCAATTATCAAATGCAAGCAACTAGGAAGAAGTATTTGAGGGAAGAACCTCTAAAGAAGCTTATGAGTCCTCTAGTTAGACTGATATTCAAGTGATTTGGAAGAGAAATGGTCTAACCACTCCTCACTTCAAGAGATCTACACACAAACAACCAAACACTACCTTAGATCTCAATGAAAAACAAAACCTTCTTCATAATTAAAAATAACTAATTACTTGTCATTGTTAAAATGAACTTAGGAAAGTGAATTGAATGTACACTAATTCATTTAGAATATTATCAACAACATGGATTTAAACCCAATAAGCATATTATGACACATAATATGGTGTGGGGGGGAGTATATAAATTCAATATTAAAGAAATAATTTACAAATATTTGTACATGCTATGCTTGATGATGACTTGCTTTCCTAAGGAAGGAGTTCCTCTCCACTAACTTCTCTGTAGCCTACAACCATCCTCAGTGTTTTGAGAAAATTTACTGCTCAATCCTTAAATCCCTCAAAAGTGTCAATGTTAGGATTTTGTCAACATAAGATTTTTGAGGATCAAGGTACTTTCTCTCTCCCCCTAACCTCTTATTTATATGGGAGAAAGGTGGTTGGGGAGAGAAGGATTTTCTTAGTAGGGGTTGAGTGGGACCCATCCAAGGGGCACCATCATATTCACCCTACTATGATCCCCAGGATCTAGAAATTTTATTTATTTTTCCCCAAAATTTAGAGACTATCATGACGTTTCAGGCATAAGGTGTGATCGTCATCCTACTCATAAGTATAATGAAGGTAACCCAAGATCAAGAGTTGAGATAGGTTTTTTAAGAGGAAAATGGACTTTGGAGATACTTATTATTGTTTCAAAGGTACATTAATAGTTAGAGGATTAGGTTTGGATGACGAAAAACCTATGTAAACAATCGATCACCTAACATGATATAGGGTGATCAAATTGGGTGATAAAAAATGTCCCTTGATATTTGAGGACAATGGGGAAGTGGCTGAAATAAAATGTTCAATTGTCTTTAAGGAATGAGGCTTATGGTATGTCTAGCATCAATATCAAGTTACGACAATATTGAGGTCACAAGAACATCCACAAAAACTCAAGTCAAGATCAGTAATAAGTCTCTATCCTGAGCCAGTCATACCCATGCTAATCATGGCTACCAAATTAAGTACATTGTGGATCCATGGAACATATAAGAGTAATTTCTTGGCCAAAAACAAAAGAGAATGGATCCACATAGGTAAATAAGTGATTATGTCCATGAGACATACGTAGTGGAGCCATGTCAGAGTATATCAAAAGAAATAAGAAAGAAGATACAACTCAATGTCTAGATAGCAATGAATATTATAAGTATAACACAAAATCCATCACTAGGTTTGGAAAATATTGATGATGAACTACATATGATATACCAATATCAAATCAAACAACATCAAAGGTAGATGCAATATGTTGCCAAGATCTTCAGAAATTATGCCATCATGTATGCGTCTACACCATGTGAATAAATGTATCAAAGTTGAACATGGGAGAAAACTAGAAAATCACTGCCAACCATGAGGTATCCCACTAATAATTAAAGTGGGGACCAAGGTCTTCAAAATGAGAATAAATTTACTAGATTTGAAAAATGAAGGATTCATCCAATCAGGGCCATTGATGTAAACTCACTGTGGAATGTGTTGGGTATGTGTTATATTCTTTGCATGTGTGTGTGTGGGTGCGTCAGATATGACAACTGTGTCTGATGATCCCTCGCACTAGTGCTCTGTTTGTGTCGTGTGCGTCGGGCGCTTTCCTAGGGGGGTCCCAGGGGGGGCAGGTATGCCCCCCCTTGGTTATGTGCAACATTCAGGGCAGTGCCCCGAAATTTGTTTTTGGGCGGTTTTTGCTATTTTTAGCGGTTTTGTAAATTAATCCCAGATTAAGGGATTAGGGTTTTGGTATCTACGGAATACCTAAAAACATTGTATATATTGTATGGTGAATGGTGAAATTCGAGATAATGAATATAAGAAAGGTTTTCCCGGTTGAGTGTTTCCGGTATAAAATCTCTGTGTACTTTCTGTATGAGCCATTTATTAATTTCTGTCTTGCTTAAGAATCTATATGCATTGCTTTACTTCGCAGGTTTAAAACTTACAGAATGTGAGGAAACCTACCATTGATGACTATAGGTACTAAGGTGCCTATAAATTACATTCCTAGAGAAATGAGCCAAAGTGAATCAAAGTAGACCCATAGGGGAAGTGAAACCCTTTATCTAACATGAGGTAAAAAATGATGAGGATGTTTTGGTTGAAGTCTTGTAACAATTGAACAAGTAATTTTTTGGGTACAACTCTCTACTACATAAATGCAAATAACATAGAGAGATCTTCCTTGGTTAATGACCAATAATGAAAGTTATTTCTAGGCTTGAGGTTTCCTACCAATAATCAAAATGGGATCCAAGGTATTAGTATGATCTTGAATCACTTGAATAAATGAGTTGTCATTGAACAAAGGAGGAATCATTCAGTCAAAAGACTAATAATGAAAGTCCATTGTTGACTACAAGAGAACAAACTAAGGATGAAAGTAAGTCTTGAGGCATTATAAACTCTAATTCTAACCCCCATAGCAATGTATTGCAATCAATAGGTAAAAAATCATTGGGGAAAGAGAAATAATGAATCTTTCTCACTAACATGAACTACAATTAGTGCTTTGGTAGATCATGAACTTCAAACACTTGATTTAGGAAATGGCCAACATGTAAGTCAAGACACTTAAGGAATGGCCAACACTATTATCAAAGGAAATGACTATAGGTACTAAGGTGCTTATAAGTTACATTCCTAGATAAATGAGCCAAAGTGAATCAAAGTAGACCCATAAGGGAAATGAAATAATGAAACCCTTTGTCTAACTTGAGGTAAAAAATGATGAGGATCTTTTGGTTGAAGTCTTGTAACAATTGAACAAGTAATTTGTCGGATGCAACTTTCTACAACACAAATGCTAAAAACATAGAGAGATCTCGCCTAGTTAATGATGTATGTTTTAAACCTGTAAAGTAAAGCAATGCATATAGAGTCTTAAGCAAAACTGAATTTAATCAATGGTTCATACAGAGAGTACACATAGATTTTATACCGGAAATCCTCAACCGGGAAAACCTTTCTTATATTCATTATATCGAATTTCACCATTCACTATACAATATATACAATGTTTTTAGGTATTTCGTAGATACCAAAACACTAATCCCTAAAACCAGGATTATTTTTAGTAAACCGCTAAAAATAGCAAAAACTGCCCAGACGCAGTTGTCATATCTGACGCACCCACACACACACATGCAAAGAATATAACACATACCCAACAAATGACCAATAATGAAATTTATTTCTAGGATTGAGGTGTCCCACCAATAATGAAAATGGGATCCAAGGTATTAGTATGATCCTTAATCACTTGAATAAATGAGTTGGCTTTGAACAAAGGAGGAACCATTTAGTCAAAAGACTAATAATGAAAGTTCATTGTTGACTACAAGGGAACAAACCAATGATGAAAGTAAGTCTTGAGGTATTATAAACTCTAACTCTAACCCCCATAGCAATGTATAGAAATCAATAGGGGAAAACTCATTAGAGAAAGAGAAATAATGAATCTTTCTCACTAGCACGAAGTACAATCAGTGATTTGGTAGATCATGAACTTCAAATACTTTATTTAGGAAATGGACAACATGTAAGTCAAGACACCTAAGGAATATACACTATTATCAAATGCATTGATATATGGATGAATCAATCTTCAATTTAGTATTTCTGTTGAATCAAAGCATGGAAAAAAATGACATTGACAACAACTATGAACAAAAGGGGCACAAAGAGATAGACACTTAGTGTAGGAGGCCCTAAGGTGTAACTCTATAAAGATTGGAGGAGAATGTAGATAAAGTATAACTCCATAAAGTATGGAAGAGAAACCAAATAGGAAGAGTTCAACAACAAACTCAAGGACTAAGGTAAACTGCTTAAGGCATAGTTCTAAAGACCCGCCTAAAAGATTAGACAACTCAAGATGGGTGCTTTGTTCAAGGGCGACATGGATTGTTGCCACAAACTTAGTAAATGCGAAAGATCTTAAATCTTTGTATGCTTTCTCTTTTTATAATATATTATTTTTTTTCATATTTTTCATGATTAAGTGGAAAGAAGTAAAAAATAAATAAAAGAATTTCAAGTTACAATATATGAGACAAATATCATGAAGGCAAGCAAAGTAATCCTAGACACACACGGGACCCACAAATGTAAAAAAAATGTGGTTCAAGAAAGTGTGGGTTATGGACACTCATAAACATGTCTCCTTTAAGTGAGCACATATTTGCACAATAGATGTTTAAGTGAAAACAAACATAAGTAGGTGGTGAAATGCAACTAGTAATAAATAACAAATGATAAATTGCAACAAAGCATGTAAGAAGAGAAATAGTAAGCAAAGCAATGTAACAAATCAGAAAGTAGGAGCTCTATAAGTATTAGCTAGGAAAAAAATAAGAGTGAAAAATGTGGTCCAAAGTACAATCTCAGAGAGATTGAAAGAGCACCCAGGCCTACGTAGAATGGGCATTATATTAGAAAAATAAAACACTAAGGTAACACAATAAATGAAAACTATATTGTTAAAAAAACTATAACAAATGACTGACTTGGAAATAGTTTGAATAATCCTCTAATAGAAGTGACCCTAAGTTGTAACACACAACATAAGGTACAAAGTGCAATATGACAAGCAAATCCTAACTATGTCAATTTAAGATGTTATACCTAAACATCATGAAGTGGTTGCATTAAAAATTCCTTTTGTTTGGAAGGAAAGCTTTTTCTAATAACTTGTAATAAATACAACATGAGCATGGGTTAAAATGCATGAGAAAAGAAACCAAAACAACTAATGAAATTTGATTAAAGCTTAACAAAGCCAATAAAATATGTCGAACGTACTTTTTATTTACCATTTGACTTACCTAAACTTTCTAACGACTAGTAGGAGGCACTCCCCACCATTTCCGATTTTGTGGAGTCCAAGTAAGGGGATCATCACCTATTCTTTCAATTTGAAAATTTGAAATTTTCCTTAATTTGTCTCTACAAGGGTAGTATTCTTTTCATTTTCCGTTGATCGTGAATATAGAAGGAAAATCTATAATTGGATTGCAAGAGGTACTAAGAAGACTCGTGACCCAATCGTGATTGTTCCTCCTAAACCCGCGATCGGTCCTTGAAGGTATGAAATCCATTAGTCTAATAAAAAATTTCATCAATGTCTATAACAACTTGTGTTTTCCCCATTTACTTGTCCTTATCCTTTCTCATGGAGTCATCATCATGACCTCTAGATTCATCATCATGACCTCTAGATTTTGATCCACCTGAACTCATATCTATAATAAGGTAAGTACATAATTAAAACATAATTAGAGATTTAGTAAAATATAATATCTATAATAAATAAAATATAATTAATAAAATATAATTAGAGACTTGGTGAAAAATACTTAAAACAAAGGTAAACACATAATTAAAACATAATTAGAGATTTAATGAAAAATACTTAACACGTGATTGCTACAATAAATAATAATAGAGTGTAGACAAATAGAATAATCCATAATACAGACATATATATTCAAGATAGAAATATGTCCAACATTTTTTCATTTAAAACTTAACTCTCCATATGGAAAACTATAGTGTTAGGTATTATTGAAGTCTCGGGTAAATGAGGGGAGAGAAGGGAAGTGGGTAAAAGTGGGAGAGAAGAGAAGGAAGATAGAATGGAAGAGAGGAAGAGGGAGATCTAAAAGAAGAAGAAGAGTAAGGGGAAGTTGAAAAAGAGGAGGAGGATAAGGAGAAGAAGAGAAATAAGAAGGAAGGAGTAGGAGGATTAGAAAAAGTGTAGACGAAGGTGGATTTGTGGAAAAAGATAAAGAGGAAGGAAGATTTTATTAAAAAAATAAGGAGCTTTGGGGGAAAATAGGAAGAGGAAGAAGAAGGGGAAGACGAATGGGAAGAAGAGGAGGAGGAGGAGGAGGAAGATAAGAAAAAGAGGAGGAAGGGTGAGTGAAAAAAAAATAAGAGGATGAAAATGAGGAGGAAGAGGAATAAGAAGGAAAGAGGAGGAGGAGACAATTCATGAAAGAGGAAGGAGGATTTGTGGAAAAAGAGGAAGATGAAGGAGGATTTGGGAAAAAAGAGGAAGAGGAAGGAAGAGGATTTGGAAGAAAGAGAAGAAAGGGAGGAGTGGGAAAACAAGAGGAGGGGAGAAGGAGAAGACAAACTGGGAGAGGATGGAGGATTTGGGGAAGAGGAGGAGGAAGAAGGAGGATTTGTGGAAAACAACGAAGAGGAAGGAGGAGGAAAGGGAAGAAAAACCCTATTTCCAAAATCCATACCCTACCCCTAAAACCCATAGATTTGAAATTATTTTCCTAAAATCCCAAACCCTACCCTCAAATACCATTCCCCTAATGAATCTCAATTCCAAAAAAACAAAAAAGTTAAATTAAACAAAGTAAATTATACTAATCAGAATAAATATTTGGGGAAAACTAAAAATAATGGGATATTCTTACCTTTAACCCAATGTTGGGGGAAAGAAATATCTACTAGACACAAATTTTCTTCACAATGTTTAAGCAACAAGTCTCCACAAGCTCCAAACTAGGAACATTTTAAATGAAATTAAAAAAGTGACTTGAAACTCACTTAAAACCAAAATTCAGGAACAAAATGACACAAAAAATAATCATGTATCATTGTGTTGTTTTCATATATTTTTTTATCATATTTTTCATTTCATAACAATCCAAACTTAATGCAAAATGTGATAATAAAATGAACATGCAACCCAAAAAAAAAGGTTGGCAGGGAATTTTTGATGCAAAGCTACATGTAACAACCCTAATTAATTCTTTAATTATCATAAATGATCAATATTAGTTTAATGAATTATTAAAATAGATTTTATGGAGACTTTATTATAATATAATTAATATTGGTAGATGAACCAATTAATGGGAGGGATAAGGTGGTTGAGGGATTAATGAGGGGTAAGGCGGTTGGAGAAAGGATTTTGCAAGAGGGAGGAAGATAAGGGAGAAGGGAGGACTTGGGAAGGGGGATCTTTGGGTTTTGGATGATATTTTTGGTTTATGGAAGGGAGAAAAATTGGAGAGGAAGAAGGAGGAGGGCAGGAAACATTTTTTGACTGCAATAGTTTTGCTTACAGTTTTGTTTGAGGACTCTCATAGGGGCACCGTGGCTGCTGGGAATTTTGGGCTTGGGTGCCAGGAAACCGTAAGGATTTTTTGGGGCTAGGGAATCAGAGAGGTTGTTCCTAGTTGGCTGGGAGGTTAATCAGTTTGGGAAGGATTCATCAACTTCATTTCAACATCAAGTTGAGCTTCAGTTCAACATCAGGTTGAGCTTCAGTTCAATATTAGGTTGAGGTAAATACCTCATGCTCATTATGTTTTTCATTATGTTATGCTTCTATTCATTATTATACCGTTGAACATTATTTTTATCATGGAACAGTAAATAAAGAAGTAAATTAGAAGGAATTTCTATATATTTCTCTCTCTCTCTCTCTATATATAGGCTCTGTATGCACAAGTCTTACACTACAATGTTAGAACCCTATATTATAGTAGTGTATGTTGGGATTGATTTTTTAGGAGACATTGAGCTACTGTTTCCACTAGGAACCCACTGGAGTGAGATATGTATCACATATTTTCATTTCAAATTATATATTTGAAATTATATAATTTTTTAATTGGTGTAATGATACTAGCTAGCCCACCTTGTCATGTAGATGTGGGTCTTGAGAGGCATGTTGGTCTACCCTTTACCCATCATCGACTACAAGAGGAATTGGCAAGGTCTCATTGCTAGCCACATGCCTTGCCAACTACTAGAGATAGTATAACTAGCAAGGATGATTTGCGAGGAAAGCTTGAGGGTTTAACTATTGGGATCATGGGTTTCAGACTTACTAATATTTTGATTGACTTGTAGTGGAATGCTGTGGGAGTTTCACCTATGGGCTAAAGGGTAGAATCTATTGCATCAAATCACGATTGACATCATGAGTGGCATGACCCATGATCCTCCATCTACACCTTTAGGGAGGCTCAAGTCTGCCCTTGTAGAGTTCCCTAGGGATCAATATAGATGTACTATTGGTTGTCTATGCCCTCTTTTTTGTATCCACTATTATTTTTTTATCTATGTAAACATTAGCTTATCATTAAACAATGTGTACACAATGCAAGGATTTATTTTTGTCATTTGTTTTATATAAACACATACTTCAATTCTTTTATATATTTAATGTGTAATATGCCAATCTAATACCTAATTATCCAAATAATTAGCAACAATATTTAGCTCCCGAGGCACATGGATGCATGCAAATTATTTAAAGTGATGTTCTAATAGTCTAGACCACCAAAACTTCCAAACATGGAAATGATCTCAAATGTGATACACTTTATCAAGCTGTGGCAAAACTAGTGAATCCAGGTAGATAATTACATTTTTAATAAGTAGTATTACAACATTTGTTAACAAATCTACAATGCCAACATATTTATCTTCATTATGAGTCACATGACCAACACATATGAAACTAGAATGAAACAATTAATGTGATGGTGAGTAAATCATCGATGTAGCAGAAGATAAATTCTACGTGCATGCACAAGGGTTATCCTTGAATCTAATATAAATAGGATATCTGGAAAACATCTGTGAAATAAGAGTGAAGCACAGTTTGAACCAAATCAAAGTGCATAAAGAAAAAGAAAAATTGAAAAGTTGTACATTATTTACATGCATGTGGATAAGGATGTCTTTGCATAAAACCTCTTCAAATAAATCCCATTGCATGGCTCCTTGAGAGGTATACCTTCATGATAAACTATCGCATATGCCCCATTCTTTAGAACACATTTAATGATGAAAGGATTATACCATAATGATTCAAACTTTCCTAGACCTAAATTTTCCTTGTCCTTGTCATAAACAAGAACAAGGTGACCTTGTTTGAAGGTGCAAGGAAGAAAAAGTATGTCATTTTGATATTTGACCCATTTTTTAAGTACTTCTATCATAGTATGGGGAACACACCAATTCTCATCCAATTATTCTAGAAACAAAAGACATTTTTTTTAAGTACTTAAGATCCGAATACAAGAACACCACAATAGATCCAAGAACAATATAGAAGAACTCCCACTTTATTATTATGAAAACCAAGTTAGGGTAGGGAAAAACCATACAATTGATTCTTTTGAGGAAGGGATCCTCTCATGTTCACTTTCCTCTTCAAGGGGGAAACCTCCTAATGAGCTACAACTCCAAATACAATACTTCTTGACTTTCCCAATGCATTGCTTGAACCCCTTTATATAGTTCTACCAACCACCTAATAACATTCTAGAGGAGAAACCTTCTAGACGTGAAACCTTCTAGTAAGTCCTCTTAACTTTATTGCATTCACACTAGGCCTTATTTATTAAAAGTGGTATTTATACATAAAAATAATTATTTACTATTATTCCCCTTGGGTACCTCCCTAGGTACTCCATATTATTTCCCCCTAACTACACTACATTCCATCCCCCTTATGAAAACATTATCCTCAATGATTGTTACAAGGGTGTACAACCATATACCAGGGTCCCATGGATAAGTGTGGACCATAATGCTAGAGTAGGTCAGAGAACCATAGTCCCATGTAGGAGTGTGAGCCACCCTATTGAAGTATTCCAACCTCCGTAGTAAACCTGCTTCCCATGTCCAAGTGCTCATGTGAACTCCATGCTAAAGATAAAGAAACTCAATAGCCAACTGAAAATGATGATCCAAAGATCGACATTGGTCATGTGGATCCAAATATGTAGAATCGGCCAAAAAATCATCCACTAGGACTGAAGACTAAGAAAAATGGAGAAGAATATTCATACAAGGCTCTTGTCTACTCTCCAAGATGTTCTCTACATGAATTGTAGTAGAGTCATCAAATAGAAGAGGGAAGTGGTTGCCATCCCAAAAATGACAACTATCCATATACCAATCATCACAATCGGCTTCAAAATCATACCAAGAATATGCTTATTAATTATATTCATCCTTGATGTCCTGCATGTTGGTGTTAGAAGTCACTCCTGGATTGCAGCAGGAGTAAGCCTGAAGCCCATCAGTTTATGTCACTATTTGTTGATAAAGGGTGATTAATGGAAGTAAACGCAGAACAATATCATTCTAACTCAGAAACTAGGCCAGGCATGCACAAGCAGATGAGGTCTTGGTTTAACTTTAGACAGTAAGTTCTAATAAGAGTGAGTAGGAGGAAGACTTCTGTGAGGAAATGCGAAGGCCTGCTGTAAGCATTGAGCTTCTAGCGGCCTGTAGAAGAAAACTTTGAACACAAGAACCTCTTATATTCAAAAGCAAAAACACTAAAAGAACATAACAATGCTATAATAAATCCTTTATCATAACATAGTCACGACGATTCATGTGAATCAATCAATCATGAACCCTTTTAGTATGAGATCGAAACTAGATGAAAAGAGAGCTACCTTACATTGAACAAGAAAATTTCATATGTCGATACATAGCCAGGAAAACTAGTGCTTCATTAAAACATTACAGTCGGGAGCTCTTCTCTACCATCCATCCCTACACAAATACAAAAACTGAGTATATATACTAAGAGAAATTCGCCACCTTGGCAGCAGGAAGGTAGCTGAGACATTGAAGTCCAAATTAGCGTGTGCAGGTTCCTCTGGTCAGACGAGGACATCGGATCGACATGGCTTCTTTAGGAAAACCTGCACACAGGATGATCTTGGGCAAACTGCCTGCCAGAACCTCCATGTATTACATTTAAGGAGTGAGGCGAGGTTTCAACCACCTCCTCCTACCTTTATTTACCTCTAGCAGGGATCAGGATCGAGGCCGAGTTGAATTGGCACTTGGAGAACGCGGTGATGCCTCCTGCAGCTAAACCCGACGCATTAACCCTTTGCGCAACTCTTTCTATCACCCCAAGTGACCACGAGCTGTGACCCTACACCTATCTTCAAAGTCACTTTTCGCATTTCGTGTTTCAGAGTTTCCCAATGCAATAGATGAGAGACCCCATGTCTTTTGAAGTCTCGGTAGCCGAAATGCCGAAACGGCTAATCACTTTGCGTTTCGGAGTTTCCCAATGCAATGGATGAGAGACCCCGTGTCTTTTGAAGTCCCGGTAGCCGAAATGCCGAAACGGCTAATCATTTCACGTTTCGGAGTTTCCCAATGCAATGGATGAGAGACCCCATGTCTTTTGAAGTCCCGGTAGCCAAAATGCCAAACCGGCTAATCATTTCGCGTTTCAGAGTTTCCCAATGCAATGGATGAGAGACCCTGTGTCTTTTGAGGTACCGGAAGCCGAAATTGCGACCGATTATGATCAGGTGCCATTTTTCTCGACTGGATCGGACGACCATGATCATTTCGTGACTTTGGCCATAAGAGATGAGCCCATGTTCTAAACCTCGTGCAACTCCGCGACTCAAGCTTACCTGATGACCGTCAATCTGCTCCATCTATGGATCCTCGCTGTTGAAAACAAAATGCCCGCTCGCTTGATTTTAAGCCCGAAATGGACTTCGTCTGTGTGTTGCGCTTGGCGCTCATGACTTTGGCCTTTGAATAAAATACATTTGATGGGTTTTTAAACCCCATTTCTACGCATTTACACTAAGGGCCTGAAATCGGAGAGAAACACCCCCTTGCAAGAATTGGTGCTAACATTAGGCTCCATGGGGGATAGAGTCGTCCCTGTGATGCTCTAAGAACTCCTTATGCAGTTCCAGTTGCTTTCTGTTGGGCTATGGAGTCATTTATTAAGCCGAAAATAAACAGAAAAACAATATTTACAAAAACAGAGGAGCCGTCTAAGGCTCAAACAAAACATTTCTTCAGGAAATGCCCATTTACTGGGTCGTTAAAAACTTCTTCACCCTCCAAATCCTGCAACCTGTACGTGTTATTTAAGAATACTTCAGAGATTTTGAAGGGCCCAATCCAGAGGGCATCAAACTTGTTGTGTTTTCCCCTATCCTGCCTGGGTGCATCCCACTTAAGCACCAAATCTCCCAGCTTGAATTTCTCCTTCCTGACCTTCCTGTCAAAGGCCTGCTTGATCTTCTGCTGATGACTATGAGCTATGTCTATTACCTGCTCCCTGACCTATTGCACTTCCACCACTTGATGAATTCTTCTGACCATATGGTCTGGATCTCCTTCATGATCTTGAAAGAATTTCGCTACAGGTAAAGTGAGTTGAGTGGGAAACACAACCTCCGTCCCATAAACAAGTTGAAAAGGTGAGGTGCCCAGGGACTTCTTTTTTGTCACTCGATCGGCCCATAGAGTGAATTTGAGCTTTGAATCCCAGGCCCTCTTATTGTCTTCCAATAATCTTTTAATGAGTTTGATTAGACTTTTATTGGAAGATTCTGCCAGTCCATTTCCTTGAGGATAATAAGGAGTGGAGTGAATTAGTGAAATCTCGAACTGCTCACAGAACTGGAATCTCGAAATATAGGCCTACTATTCGTCAATAGGTATCATGTTGAAAACATGTCAATCAATTTCCCATGTAGTTGCATGCACTAAATTTTGATTGTGCATGCATACACACTACACTGAACATGATGTGTAATTATGTGATCTATTTATGATCAGTTCGTGTAACTGTGTGATAGATGTTATATATACGAGTATACCCATAGAGGTGAATGTGCAATGTCTGAGCAAGACACAATATTGTGGAGTGTGTTGTGTGCGTGGTGATGAGATGATGGTTGTATGTCGGTGTTGGCTATTGTAATTCTCCCTTGAATAATAAGAATATCAATTATCATTGCCCCATGGTTTTTTCTCGTATTGGGTTTCCACATAAAACATTGTGTCAATCGTGTGATTGTTGTTGTGTCTGGTTTAATCTTGGTTTGAGTTTCTTTTCTAGTAGAATCTTGTTACGTTTATGCTTTCGCTGCCTAACATGTGGTATCAAAGCACAAAGTTGAAGGATCTGAGAGTGAATCAGATCGTTGGATAGCAAAGCAGGTTAACCAAGCTGAGCCGAGTGAAATGGATCGACCTAGGACGGGTTTTATTACAATATCGTAGGATATCCCTCTTACACAATTCGACAATCATAAGCACATTTACAAAATTTTTAATTTTTGTATGGTGTCATAGTTAATACACAGTATGACAAATTTGAAAAAAGTGTCGCAGGCAAATTGTTGCAAGTTATCCTTTAAAAAGTTGCAACAATTAAAAAATTGTCGCAAGCTATCCTTTAACAAGGTGCGACAATTCAAAAAATTGTCACATGCTATCCTTTGAGCGGGTGCAACACCCGTTGTTTTATGGAAAAGTCAAAGGTATAAGTGAATCGCCCTTTGGTAAATTTATGAATGGAGGATATTATTTAATAAAGGTAAAGTTGGCCTTTTTTATATATTAAGACAAATTAGATGATGGATCGACTTTATGATTAAAGTGGGTGGAGAATCCTTTATGGTGAATGTTTTAAAAAATGGGTTTTTTAATATATATAGTTTAAACCTTTTTTAATTCAATTTTGAATTTTAAGAGCTTGGTTTATTAGAAGCTGTGATTTTTTGGGTGTTTTTTTTGTGCTAATGGAGAAAGTGTAGAGTTCTAAGTTTGAGGTGGAGAAATTCAGCGGTAAGAATAACTTTGAATTATGGAAACTCAAGATGCGAGATCTGCTTGTGCAACAAGGATTGCAAAAGGCATTGGATGGAAAGATAAAGAAACCAACAAGCATGACAGATGAGGACTGGGAAGATGTGGATGCAAGAGTCCTCAGTGCCATTCGTTTGTGTCTGGCAAATTAATTTTTGTTTAACATCGCAAAAGAGGAGACAACAACATGTTTGTGGAACATACTAGAGAGTTTGCATATGAAAAAGCCCTTGATGAACATAATCTTCTTGAAGAGGCAATTGTACAACTTGCAGATGAAAGAAGGTACACAAATTGTTGATCACTTAATGTTTTCAATACTCTAATTTGTCAATTATTTAGTATGGAAGTAAAGTACGAAGATGAGGACAAGGAAGTTACACTACTGTGTTTGTTTCTTAAATCTTGGGATCATTTGGTCACATCTATGTGGTTCAGCTCAACATATGCCATTGATTATGACATTGTTGTGGGACCTCTATTGTATGAGGAAATAAGGAGAAGATCCAGTTAAAAAACCTGAACAACAGAAACAATGGTGGTTAGAGGTCGATCTACAGAAGGAGGGAAAAATAGGAAAGGTACAACTAGGTCTAAGTCAAAAGACAGTAAGGGTAAGGGAAAATGTTTGTTCTGTGGAAAATTTGGGCATCTCAAGAAGGATTGTTGGAAAAGACAACAAGCATCCAAAGAGGACTCCACAAAGAAAGAAAATTAATCTACAGGTATGGTTGATGAAGTTTTATCTGTCTGTAGTATAGAGGTTGCAGAGCAGTGATGGTTGAGTCACCGTGAAGAAGAAGAAAAAAGTATTTACTTTGGAGTTGTAAAAATTATTCATTGCATATAAATGGGCATACGTCTATAAGACTTGGATAGGCATGCATACCTTTGGTTTATCAAGTCACCTATAAAAAGTCTAAACATAGATTTAGGTAGATTGAATATGTGGGGTGGGGCATGTATGTTGGGTTAGCCTTAACTCGGTGAAAGAGTTAGCGAGTTAAATTTGTTTTTTAGGTCAAATCAGGTGGTTTTTGGGGTCCATGTTTTTTTGGTATCCCGTGGTATTGTGTCCATGGATTGCATGCAATGAAGCCTATAAAAGGCTTGGTGAAGTCCATGTTAAATGGGCCTGGAGGTAAGCGGTGAAGGCATATTTCGTCGGCTTGGACGGATTTGGTCAAGGGAATGTTCATGTTAAGGTGGAGCATTGAAACTTCAGTATGAAGTCCCTGGAGGTGAGCAACAAAGGTTCACTTGGGTTGGTTTGGCTGGATTCGGTCAAAGTTGTTCAAATGAAAATTTCGAGGTGGAGCAGTGTGTCCACGTTAGAAAGGTGGGTCTATAGAAACACTGATGTGTTGGAAGGTCAATCAAGTGTTTGAGAATATATGATGAAGGTAGGTTCATATCCATGGAACTTGGAAAGTATTGCAAGGAAGATGGGATAGAATATGCATGTTCAATAATACCAAATTGTAGCAATAGTTGTGGGAAGAAGCGGTTGTGCTATCTGGTAACTCGATCACCAACGGTTGCAAAAGACAGGAAGATTCTGGAAAAGGTATGAACAGGTCATCTGGTAATTACTCAAATGTGAAATTATTTAGTTGTGATGCTTATGTTTTTATTAGCATTTGAAGTGGGACCCAGATCAAATATGTAGATCTTTGATATGGTGATGATGTTAAGGGATGTAGAATGTGAGATTCTACTTCCCACATAATCATCATGGAAAGAGATGCAATGTTTAATGAATCTCCTTTTATAAAATCAAACATAGTAAAAAGATGAAAGGTTCAAAGCTTGACTAGTAGCAGGAGGGTTTTTGGAAGGTATGATTTCCATGAAAGGTTCTCACCAGTTGTTAAAAATGTGTTTCTATTCATGTTGTGTTACCACTAGTTATGTTAGTGCAACTAGATGTTAAAATTGTTTTACATGGAGTTTTTCGAAAAATGGGATGTACATGGAACAACCAGAAGGATTAGTTTAGGACCACAACAGAAGATTTGTTTGCAAACTCATGAATCATTGTATGCCCTAAAGCATGTCACGAAAATGGTACAAGATGTTTGATTCCTTCATGGTGAACCAAATTTTACAAGAAGTGAGTATAACCATTGTGTTTATGGTATATTTATTATCTTGGTGTTAAATGTTATGCTTGTTGCAAGCACAAGCATGGCTGAGATCAACATGTTGGCTTAGTTAGTTAGGACGTTTTTTATGAAGGATCTGGGAGTAGAAAAACAAATCTTGGGCATGGAATTACACAGAGACAGGAAATATGGTAAGCTTGGTTACCACAACAGAAATATGTGGTGAAGATACTCGAGAAATTTGGTATGAATAATGTGAAACCGGTAAAATCCCTTTGGCTTTCCATTGCAAGTTTTCTTCAGGTTTATGTCCTAACTGATGAAAAGGGTTATATGTCTCGAGTATTATATGCTAGTAGGAAGTTTGATATTTTCGATGGGAAATGGTCATCATTTCACATGAAGTTGGTGTTGTCAGTGGACACATGGAAAAACCAGGTGAAGAGCATGGAAATGGGTGCTTCAAACACAGAAGTACAAGTATCACCTACAGTGGTTGCAGTGATTTAGTCTGTGGTTATGATTCATGAGATTTGGACAAGAGGAGACCTACCTCAGGTTATGTCTTGAAAGAATGCAAGGATCTATTGGGTAAGTTTGGACATGTACAGGATGTGGTATTACGTGGTGGTCAAAGTGTTGTACATTTGACTAACAGTCTAACATATCAAAATGGGACAAGTGCATCAGTTAATTGGACAAGTTAATGATGGAGGAAGAATGGTCCATACTAGAGCGAATTGTGCAGACATGTTCACGTAACAATACTGTTAGAGAAGTTGTGGAGTTGTGATGGTGTCTGGCTTCTCTTGGCTTGCAGGGAAGGTGATGAATTAATTCGAGCATGATATATCAGGTAAATTGTTGTCAAGGTGGAGATTGTTGAAAACGTGCCAACCAATTTCCCATGCGGTTTCATACACTAAATTTAGATTGTGCATGCATGCATACTACAGTGAACATGTTGTGTAACTATGTGATCTATTTATGATCAGTTCGTGTAACTGTGTGATAAATGTTATATATACGAGCATACCCATAGAGGTGAATGTGCACTGTGTGAGAAAGATGAAATAATGTGGAATGCCGTGTGTGTGGTGAGGAAATGATGGTTGTATGCCGGTGTTGATTATTGTAATTTTCCCTTGAATAATAAGAATACCTGTGTTTTTTCCAGTATTGAGTTTCCACATAAAAACTGTGTCAATTGTGTAATTGTTGTTGTGTCCGGTTTAATTTTGGTTTTAGTTTCTTTTCTATTAAAATCTTGTTATGTTTATGCTTCTGCTGCCTAACACGTTAATCCCCTTGATGTTGTTATATCAACATTCAACATTATATGTAGCCAGAAAGAGCAGAAAATGTGATTCATGTTCTCGTCTCCCATTCAATTCTTCATCTTTCATGTAGAATTAACACATGGATTGCAGGTGATATTCCAGACCTTTGGGGTCGTTGGTGAAAAGGTCAATAACCCTATTCGAGGAGATAAACAAACCCCTACAAACAGAGAACTTGGCAAAATATAACTATGTACAATTGTAATCGTTTGATGTGTATTTCTGATTGTTATTTATAGGCAATGACCCTCTATGCGGATGTATTTTTTTATTTTTTTAAGTGATAACTCCGAATTTGAGAGATATTTCGAACTTCTTAATTCAAAAAAGTTTTATGAGAACTTATAATTATAACCCACAAATATCTTGGTGCATGCACTACCAAACGTAAAGAAAAATTCCAGGCAGTCTAGTCGCCCACTTCGTTGTCCATTTTCTGCAAAGAGAAATAATAGTTGCCCGGGGCTTGTCAAAGGTTCGAGCCACGTGAAATAAGTGGGCTTCTTTGGATTTTGGATTGGCGCTGATATTTTCCAGCATGGTGTAAAATTATGGGCACTTTTCCTATTTGTTTTATCCAAATAAATTATGTAATATGAAAACAGTAGAATCACCAAGCAAGTTATTCGTGAAAGCCAACGCCAAACTGCACATTGGAAGTGGTTTTCCGAGTCACTGTTTGGAACATGATAATAAATGCGTGCTCATTCATTTTCTAAAATGATAAGCCTGCTTTCTTGGCTTTAGTTTTTAACACATGAAAACCCCACTGTGAATTTGCCCGAGTATCAAGTTTGAATTTTACCTTGTAGAAATTACTATTCAAATATATCAATATATATCAGTTTGAGGCAGAGTAGTAAATAGTAAATTTTTTATGCCTATTATAAGCTTCTTCAGCACCCTTTTCAATGTGAAGGATTTTGCAATGTGATATTTGTACACTAAATTTAATTGCAAGATTATTTTACCTGTTTAGTTTTTTGTGCCCACATAGAAGGAAAAACTCCCTAGATCAAATCTCAAGGTGATGAAGATCAATGTTTTGACATACTATTTACTTACAGACAAGATCATGAGCTTTGCTTTATTACTTTTTAATTAAATATAGTAAAAGAAAAATATTTTATTTGAAAATCAAAACTTTTGCTTATCATTGGTTGGTTGAAGATGTAGTTTCTGAAGTTATGCTGCTACAAACATCTTTGAACCCTTCTCCTATCTCCATCTTTGAACCATTCTCTAGTATCTCTAGTGGCTAGCATGCTTGGTAGGCTTAGTCTCCTATTAGACATCTTTGGCAAGGGCGCTCTGGTAGAAAATTATGAGGTCAAGCCCAAAGACCTACAAAGTTTTCAACATTGGTATAGAGATAGTGTTGTCATTCACAATGCATAATAAAAAAATGAAACTTTCATCGTGAAACAAATTACTTCATATATGATGGTAACAAAATCTTACAAATGGAAATAAAAATTGTCTTCTTCATAACATATTAATATTCTCTGTTTCTTTGGAAATTGCAGCGTTCTGAACATTGTACATCGTAATAGATATCCTCCTCTTGGGCGAGCTATTAATTGCATCTTTCTGAAAATATAGTAGTAGATATCCTCTTCTTGGGTGGGCTGTGCAAAGATGGGAACATATTGAAACCAATTGAGTTGAGGTGTGTGAAGGAGCAAGCTACTTTGAGATGAGACAGTGAAGGAGTCGGGTTAGTCATAACAAAATGAGCTTTTGTAAGGAGGTTTCAATTTCCTCTTACAACAATAGGACATAGTGGATATAGGTGGTAGCAAGACATAGTCGATATAGGTGGTAGCAAGCAAAGGAAGGTGCAAGACAACTAGGAGGTGACAACTCTAGCAAAGGGGCCATTTGTACATGGACTAAATTGTAGATGCATACACATTTAATGTTTCCAAGTAATGATAAACCTAATGTTTAACATTAATCTTCATTATTTCATTTAAGTGAATCATTCTCAATCATGCTAAAATTATCCTAAGTTTTTCCCCGATATGAGGCCAAATAAGACCTCAAACTAAAAAGTTAAGATAAAAATGAAATGTGAGTTGCAAAATTTTCTGAATTCCTCAAAACTTTGATTAAAATGGTTAATTTGTGTTGGGTTGGGTTTTAAAAGATAAAACAAAGCAATGAAAAAAAATCATTCCAATAATGAGTAAATAATCAACATATAGTGCAACAATTAAAATGACATCATTTACATGCGAACATAATTATAGTGATAGGATTCACAACGTTTGAAACCAAATCTTACAAATAAATTCTTTATTTTCTCATACCATGCCCTATGCTAGGTTTGTTTCAAACCATATAAGGATTTCTTTAGTTGACACACAAGATTACGATCCTTATCAAAGCCTATGAGTTGCTCCATATAAATTTCCTTAATGAGATCACCATGTAGAAAGGAAATATTAACATCCCTTTGATGTACCTCCCTTCCAAAATGAGTAGCAAGTGAAAGAATTGGTCAAACATAGTTCATGTTTGCAACATAGGCAAGAGTTTTAGCTACTTGATATCTCCCTATTGAGAAAATCCATTTTCTATTGGTTGAGCCTTATTCCTCTAAAAAAACACATTTAGATGTGAATTTAGTGTTATAAACCCATCGACATTTCACACATTCATTCCTTGTAGTTTAGAGATTAAGTCCCAAGTTTTATTCTTCATCAAAGAATTATATTTTTCAACCTTAGCTTTCTCCCATTTAGGTTGACAATGTGGATCTACACTTGTATTAGGATCACATGTCTCTAGCACAAGGACCATCAAAGAAACACTACCATGGTGTTTCTATCCTCTATTCTTCCTTGAGTCATTTACTTTACCTACATCATCACTAGTAGCTTCAATTATCTTAGTTTTGCATTCGGGTAGACTAAAATCCCTTGTAGAAGGAATTCCTACAATATAATCACCATGAGGGTCCATAGTTGAATGATCAAGTAATTCAATCCTGGTAGATGAATCTACCCTAGAAGACCTACTGTCATTTTCGTCTATTATTTGATTTGATTGTCCAATCAATAAGCTAGTTGATGCACTGTATAGGTCAACCAATAAAAAGTTACTCTCAATTTCAAATGGATCAATGCTTAAAAAACCAAAGACAACATCTCCCTCACAAAAACATTCTTTCTTGATTGCATCAAACAATATGTAGGCTTTTGACTCATCATAATAGCCAATCCTAATGCCATCATGACTCTTTACATCTAGTTTCTTTCACTTATTATCTAGAATGTGAGCCCACATTATACATCCAAAAGTTATAAGATGTCCAATTGGGTGTTTTCTACAACTCCATTTCTCAAAACGAGTTAGAAACATGTTTAAAAGATAGTTTGAGTAGCATACAACATCTACCACAGATTTGGCCAGTAATCCTTTGGCTTGGAGAAGATACCATGCTATTTCAACAAAGGTTTGATTCTTCTTGTCAAAAACAACATCTCATTGAGGTGTGTAAGATACAGATCTCTACTAAGAGATACCATTCTATGACAAGTTGCTCTCAAATTCCTTGCTCACATATTCTCCTCCATTCTTTGATCTTAGAGGTTTCACAAGTCAACGACATTTCTTTTCATCTAATGCCCTAAATTCCTTGAACCTTTTCCAAGGCATGATCCTTGATATTCAAGAAATATACTTAAGTGTATAAGGAAAGATTGTCAATAAAGGCTGAAATATACCTTACACCAATTAGTAATGATTTCTTCATTGTACAAAGGTCATTATGGATAAGTTCCATTCGAGTCTTTTCTCTTGAATCCTTCCTTATCTCAAATCCATCCTAGTGACTCTTTCCTATCACACACATTTCACATACTCCATTAGGGGAAATGCCTTAGGTAGTTCACTAACCATATTAAAATTTTGCATTAATTTCATACTTTGGAAATCCATATGTCTAAGACTTTGATGCCAAATTTTATTCTAGTTGTTGGTATTGGCTATGAGTGTAGTCAATCCTGGATCCCATTTATGGAAAACACATAAATTATATAGTCTATATTTGGTGTCAATAATAAACTTAGAAATAACAATGAATTCATTGTTAATATCCTTCACAAAACCTATTAGGATAGAATTCAACCATATTACCATTCTAGGTTAGTTGGGGCACTTACAATAAATTGACATTGAAGCTTGGTACATGATACACATTGGTGATCACACCATTTTGGCATTCAATCCTACCACAACTATAAAAAGTAATTACAGGATCATATATAAAAATTATTTCTTTCTTTGCAAACTTATTTGTTGAAAAAAAGAGGGAAACATCCTTAGTCATATGATGGGTAAAAATAGAGTCAACTATCGACTAACTTTTAGAATTTTGAGCATGTAATGTTTGAGAAGTACTACAGAAGAAAGTACAATTTTCTTCCTTACCTTTTGAAAGTCGATGATGTACGTCAATTAGTCAACTAGTCAACACCTTGCCTTCAAGCTTGTTGACCTTATCCTCAAAAATTTTAGTTTTCTTCCAAGAAGCTAAAATGGCTTTTCTTTCGATGATATTGATAGGTATTCTTATTCTTACCTTGCTTAGTCAATGTTTGGTCATCATGCTTCTTTTTATCAGTCTAGTTGACACAATCTTGTTCTTTCTCTTGATTTCGTTCTTGACCTATTTCTATATAGTTATCTCAACCTTTTCCCTTAAGTAGATGGCCCTTTTGCTTGTTCTCAAGTTTACCTTCATCAAGCAACTTTTCATGTGACCTAATTAGAAAACCATGAAAACAATCAAAGGTGAAACCCTTACCATCTTCTATTTTGAAATAAAAACTAGTGTGAAATGTCGAAAAAAAAATATCATAGGGTTTCCTTAGATTCATTAGGATTAGGGATATAAGAAAACCATTTTTCTTTGGAAGATCTATGCCACATTCACCCAATTTAAACTATAGCTCCTTCACATGAGCCAAATAATCTTACATAATGAAGAAGAAGAGATCAAGAGAGATCAACTCTTTTTAAATGTGAATAAATTTATTCTTGTAGATCTTGTTGATTTGTGATTTGTAAATTGCCATGGATGTTCCACTCGAATAGTTCACCCCAACAGATCTTAAAATATTCTAAATTCTTATACTCTTTTCACCTTATTTCCTTATATCCCATATTAGTTAACTACTAGCTTTGATTGAATTTATAAAATTAAGGGTGAGTGCAAGAAGTTCGTGGCCAAAAAGTGGTAAGGGAATGATTAAGAACACACACTTGCAGGAACACGCGCACGTCCTTAGGAATGCACACACATTACTATACCTATAGGTTTGGATATAGACAAACCTCCACATGGATTGCCACATAGTTTTAGTGTAAAACCCGTGTATGTGGTCTTAAGAACACATGCGCGGTCTTAAGAGAGAGTGTGTGGTCCTAAGAACGTGCATGCAGTCTTACTGGTAAAAATATTTAAAGGGCCCAAACGCGATTTGTGCCCATTGTGCACAAATTGTGCTTGTGTTTCTCTCATTGGGAAAATATAGTGGAACTAGAGAGGAAGAAAGGGAGGAGGGGGCCACCGTGTCCAGGTATGTTACATTTTTATTAATTTTAATCCAATTTAGTCATTCCAAATTAGTATTTTTCTCCCAATAATCTAAATTAAAAAAAAATGTAATTTTGTATTTTAAATAAAAAAGGAACCTAATTTACATGTCATGGATTTTAAATTGCAACATAGGTAATACAATGGAACCCCAAGACAATTTAAACTACTCAAAATAAAACCAAGAAGATCAAAACCCCAACCCACCACCACCACACAATGTAAACACTGAAATTGATGAGTGTTTGGTTATATTACGAACCCTTGAGGAACAATTAAGGGAGACTAGAGAGCCTAACATAGTCTCCTTGGCCACTTCTTTGGACATCATTATGCAATCCATTGGAAGTGCCCAAGGGAAATTGACCTCTATTTTTTATTATAGGGCATGAATGTATGAGTACTATAGCACTGGTTTGGACAAAAACCAAGTCAAAGAACTGGGCATTTCAAAACAACAAATATTGTATATTTTTAGGGATCCTAGAAATGGACAAGAAATACCATTGACTAGGAAACACGTCTCTATTGATTGGTGCATTGTAATGTCCCCGACCATCAACCCCAGTGTTAGGCAATGCTACTACGCAGAACATTCACATACATATATATATAACATGCATTAAATCAAATTAACACATTTAACATAGAGTTATTTCCATCATTCAGACTTAAATAGAATTAACAACAATTCATACATGCAACGGAATACATGATAACATTTCAAAGACACAAACATGCATCACATATAAATTAAGTACATAATTAATAATTATCTTTTAAACTGGCGTAATTCCACCAACTATGTGCAAGCATTCCATGAACCTCCCAACCATAGACTGTGTTGCTCATCACTCTCAGCAGTAGGTCACCCCCAAGCTGGGACTAAGCTCCACCGGGCAAGGGAATACTAGGCTAGGCAAGGTCAACAAGAAGACACATTGTTTATGAGGATGGATTCTCTCCCAGGAGCCACTTATACCCACTTCCCACAGACTCTCATTCCCCACATGCCTGTCCCACCCCAAGAGTATACACCTTCACTGTCACATAGTACAGTCCTTCAACTGCTAAACCTCCCTTGCCTTGGGCTTCAGCAACAGGCCGGACCAGAAATGTCTGAGCTTTTTGGCAGCTACAGGACCCCTTCCAGGAGTTCTCACTTCCTCCGCGCACTCTCTCACCTGGAGAGAGTCGTTCATAGGCCTGACAACCTACCTCTTCAACCACAACCACCTCCCTCACTTGGAGAGAGTGTTGCACACAAGCCTGACAACATGTTTCTTCAGCTCCATTCCAGCACAAGGAGGACAACAATAAGGCTCAACAAGAAACAAATGACGTCAGTAAATCACACTCATCCAAGGGAATGCGTGGCCACAACAACCCACAGTTATGACGTCACACGGCTCAGGTAATACACATGACAACAACCCAAATGGTTAAGGCACGAACTCGGATTTGAAGTGTTGATAAACATGGGTTCACAGGACACAAAGGTCAGCCTTTCCCTCCCAACTGGTCTCTCATATGTACGTGGTTATGCAGAGGTCAGATGCATAGGTAAAACAGGTTCATACTGAGGATGCGTCGACTTCTCAGGAAAACATCACAGGTTGGCCTCATGGTTTCGGGTTTCAGAGATGTGTGAGGTATGCAGAGATCAGACGCAGAGACAACACGGTTCAAACAATAGATGGAAGAATGGAGGACAAACCCCCAAGATGAGTTGACTCTTCATCTTTAACTGCATGCACCCAAGTCGACACTTGTCTTCCTGGAGCTACATGCATTCCCTTTTTTCACACGTTGGAGCTGCATGTGTTGCCTCTCCCAGGACTTAGGATAAAAACATGTCTTTCACACAACTTTGGAATAATAATAAATTATTATTCTCAAGGACTTAAGCCCCTCAGCTTAGCCCCTCTTTCCAACCTTTTATCCCCCTTTCCCTTACCCACCTTGTGGAAGCTTAGTCCCCCATCACTCTTTCTTTGTGGTCGGTCTGCACACAACAATGTTTAATCTTTATTAATGTTCTTCATAATTACATATACAAAAATAGACTCATGGCCTTTAACACTTAGGCTCTCCAACCTAATAAACACATAAGCCCACCAGCTTATCAACACTCGGCTCACCAGCCTACAAAACATGATTACAATTCATAAACATGATTGCAATTCATAATATAACTGGGGCGCGTCCTTGGGGTATTACAATCCCCTCCCTTTATTTTTTCATTGTCCTTAGTGCAACTCTTTTCATAGCATCAACAAGATTTTAA
>ML841057.1:13802-25529 GCA_009831015.1 Picea engelmannii
GGGGGGTAGAGAGAGAGGTAAATGTAGGAGAGAGGGGTAGATGTAGGAGAGTTAATGGAACAAGGAGGAGAGAGAGTGTGTTAGAGGGAGGCAGTGGAGAGAGAGTGAGACTGATTGTGAGAGGAAGGGAGGACATATTTGGACGAGAGGGTAGAGAGATATAAAGAGAGAAATGGGGGAAGAGTAAAGGAGAGAGAGGGAGGAGGATATAGTGAGAGTGAGTCTAACAACAATGAGAGAGAGAGAGAGAAAAAGAGGTTGTATATGTAGGAAACAAATAGATGAGAGAGAGTGGGATGGAAGGGGAGAGATAGTGGGAGGGAGGGGTTAGAGAGACAATGTATGAGTGCTAGAGGGTGGAAAGAGAAACTGGACAAGGAAGGTGTGGAGATAGAGTGAGACTCATTATGAGAGGAAGGGGAGAGATAGAAGCAAGTGGAGGTAGAGAGATAGAAAGCGAGAAATCAGGGATAGAAAGAGTGTGTGAGAGATTGTGGGAGGAAGAGAGAGGTAGACAAATAGGGGAGGTAGCGAGAGGTAGAAAAAGGAGGGAGGTAGAGAGTGAGTTTGTTAAAGTGTGGGAGGGAGAGGAAGGAATACATAGGAGATAGAAGGTTTGTGTGTAAGAGTGTGGGAGGGAGAGAGAGGAAGACAAATGCGATACCTTGGAACTTGGATTTTTAATTATTACTTCTATTATTATTTTTAATTTAGATTTTTTTTTTTTTCCAAAAAGACAATTTGGTCGATTGACCAAAATTGAATTGTAAAAACTTATTATCTTATGAAAATAACCACATGTGGAAAAATGGGAACACATTGAAGCAACTATTAAATAGGGAGTTAGGAATCCAAAGGGGTTGAGAAAGTGGCAACAAAATTAGACAAGATGTGGAGTTAACTTTACTTAAAAAAAACACATTCCAAATTTATAGGAGAATATGTGAACATGTGTAAAGTTGAATCTGATAGGTGGTCAGTGAGCAGGAGGATCAAAACAAGTGTCTCAAGTCCTAGGAAAAATAAATAAGTCATGAAAAGGGAACGGGACGCCATTCCAAATAGGTGAATTTGATAGCTTTGGAAAGGCTACGATCATACTAAATTGACACAACAAAATTATACAAAGATTACACACATAAAATGGAGCTTAGAATTCTACAAGTGGCCACATAAGCATCCCCCTAAATTCTAAACTCATCTCAGGGGTTCCAGGGGTGAAAATGACTGATGCAGGAGCATCGCCAACTCATCAAGTGAGCCAGGACATCAAGAGGAAACCAGCTGGAAAAGCCAACACGAATTTTGAAAATGCTTTGGGACTTTTGCGCAAATCTTAAATGAATCATTTAAGAAATGGGGCACTTGTATATTGTATTGGACCTTGAGCGGATGGCTCTCATCCTTTAGTAGATAGAAGACATTTAATTTAGTTAATGCTGGTATATAAGAATTTTAATTTTAGATTTGATAGCTTTAGAGTCCAAGAGGGAAACTGGACATAGACACCCTCGTATTTTGTAACATTATCAATATAGGAGAGAAAGAGCATACAAAGAATTTTATGAAGAACGCCCATGTACAGACATTTGAATTAATAGAAGAAAGCTTTGATTCAACTTCATGGTTTGTGTTATTTCTCTGTGTATTGATGTTATGCTCATGAATATTTGCTTCCTGTAATGCATTTGCTTTTATATGCTATGTGGGTGATTTCATTTATGAATTGAAGTCTGAGAGGAAGAGTGAATGAGTTTCAATTGTTTCTCTATTCGAGCCAGAGAATTCCTAGAAGGAGTGTAGTTGAAGTTGTCTGCAAGGAGTGCGTTGACAGAAGGGCTCAATTATATATAGCTTTGTTCTCATTTTCTTCGAAGGTGTAGTTGGACACAGTGTAGTGCAAGGAGTGCACAGGCCAAGGGGAAGCCTCAGGGTTGCGAACCTGAGTGAAGTGTTAAACGACTACTATTGTAGGTGTGCGCAGAGTTAAGTGACTGCAACACTTAGGCAAGGTTGAAGAGTTTCCGCAAGGAGTGCGAGTAAAGAGTCTCTTTGAGAAGACTGAAGTAGTGGAAAAGATCAAGAGGAGTAGGCCCTCTATTCGAGGAAAGAGTGCACAAGAGAAGTGGGGAAGCATTTTGTTTATTTCATAGAAAACCATAAGGAAGAACGAATGGCCGAAATCCTCTAAGGAGATTTCACGAAATTTCGAGGGCCATTGGATCTTGCAGAGGTGCAAGGAGATTACGGCGACAACATTCAAATATTTCCAAGCTCAGGAGGGGCAAAGCCGTCGATCCGAGTCACAAGGACCGTCGGATCTACACGTAGTATCGTGTATCGGGGATTCACGAGTCAAAGCTCCAAGTTGTTGCAAAGAGAATTGCGATATCGTGAGACACGATATCCCGACAAGATCTGAACTGTTCATAGTTAGGATGCGTGTCAGGAGAACCAAAAGAGTCGGGGTTCGGAATATCGGGGGTTTTGAAGACGAGATACACATACATTGTGGAATCGCGATCCGCGAAATCCCGACGGGAGAGTTGTGTGGGCCACAGTCGGAGCTAGTGGAGGACAGGTGGCACAGTTTCGGGAAATTGGGAAATCGAAGTTCCTAAGGTTGAAGGACATGGGAAATCCAAAGTCTCGAAATCCCGAAAGAATCAGGACCGTCCCTCTGGAAGGACGCGGGGAAACCATCGGCGTTATCGGGAAAGTCCTGATGGGAAAGCGTCCATCGGATTTTTTTTCATCAGGATATTAGAGATCCCGGTGACAAGTGGTTTGTGCACTTTGGAATCATGAAACGCGAAACCCCGATGGGGAGATTGACCACGGTCATGGTTTAACAATCATATGAGCCAAGTTCTATAGCCAAAATAGCTAGCATGGAAAAGGTGCATCGAGATTCAGAGAATCGCAAGTCTTGAAGGCATGAGTATTTCGACATCGCAAACCCTGAAACCCCGATGGGAGTTATAGCTGCGGTCTTATAGGAGCTGGTCGTGTGGACGGAAGGTTTAGTCGGTTAGGGGTAAAGAAACAAAAGGAGCACATCGAAGATCGGGGATCGGTGATCCAAGTTGGCCGAACATCACGGTTGTCAAGATCCCGATAGAAGGAATCTCGATAGAAGGAGGGGAGTCCCTGAAGAGATTTATGTTGGTGAAATATTTCCCGAAAGGGAAATAGAGAACCTTTGAGTTCTTTGGGCCGAGAGTGGAAGAAGATCCCAAGGGAGCGGGCGTGCCTGCAGGTGCGACTATCATCAAGTTGTATCAGAGCCCGAGGTTAGACTCTTTGTTTTATGTAGCAGAGAGAGAGATAATTCACCATGCAACCCAGAAGAGAGAGACATTCACCCGATCTAGAGGATAGGGAGGTGCGGAGAAGAGGCAGGCCGGTAGGAAATCCAAAAATGGAGAGACAGATGTGTGATCTCCGAGCAAGACTCGAGGAGATGGAGACAGCACAAATATGCACAGCTAGTGCAGGGGATCTGAGTGATTGCAGGGATGAAGTCGAGGCTGAATGTGAAGAGGAAGTTGCAGTCGAGGATGCATCGAATGAAGGACTGATTAGAGCTGTTGCCAGGATGGGTGCAAAGGAAAAGATGGACATTCCATTTTACGAGGAAAATATGGATGCATAAGAGCTTCTGGATTGGATCCGAACTCTTGACACTTACTTCAATTATGAGGATATAGAAGAGGATAAGAAGGTCAGGCATGCTATCACATGCTTGAAGGGACATGCAGCATTGTGGTGGGATGAGCTACAAGAAGATAGACGCTTCAAAGGAAAGCATAAGATCAAGAGTTGGGATCGAATGATTGCAAATATGAAGACAAAGTTCATCTCGAGAGACTATCAAATTACTCTGTTTAGGAGGATGCAGAACCTGAGACAGAAGATGATGACAGTGAAAGAATACACTAAGGAATTCTATCGAATGAACATCAGGGTAGGTCATCGGGAGAGCGATGATGAGAAGGTTGCTAGATATCTCAATGGTCTGAGATACGACATTCAGGATGAATTAAGTATGGCGACCATTCGGACTGTGGAGGACACCTATTAGATGGATTTGAATGCTGAGGAAAAGCTGAGCCGTAGGCAAATTCAAAGGGGCCGAGGCAGAAGTCAGCCCAGAGGCAAAGAAGTTGCCTAGGATAAGTACCAGAAGCCCAAGGAGGAATGGAAGAAACCTCAGGGTAATGTAGAAAGAGGTGGGACCTCACAGAGAGGACCATACATTGAACAGAGGTGACAACATAATGAATAGAGAGGAGATTATGCTGACACAAACACTTTTCCTCGTACCAGAGGTAGAGGAAGAGGGAGAGGTGGAGTAATCACTTGCTTCACGTGTGGGAAAAATGGGCACAAGTCATTCGACTGTCTAGAGAAAAAGAAGGACATTAGAGAAGCTCACATCGCCGAAGCGCAGAAGCGGGATGTTGAGGCCGAAGACATAGAAGGCGGAAGGTCACTGATGATGCATAAAGTTCTCTTAACACCTGGAAAGGAGGTGGAGGACTCAGCTCAAAGGACCACACTTTTCAGAACAACCTGCAAAACCAGGGATAGGGTATTCAAGGTTATTGTGAACAATGGTAGCATGGATAATCTCGTATCTACAGAGATGGTAGAGAAGCTGGAGCTGGAGACAACTGATCACCTGGGTCCATACAAAGTTTCATGGCTACAAAAAGGACACCAGGTAACTCTTACTAAACAATGCTTGGTTGAATTTAAAATAGGAGGGTATAATGATAAAGTACTTTGTGATGTCATTCCTATGGATGTATGTTATTTATTGCTAGGTAGACCATGGCAATATGACAGAAATTTGATTCATGACGGGAGAATGAACACATATACCCTCGAGAAGAATGGGAAAGCCCATATGTTGCTTCTGATAAAGGATAAGGAGGTGAAGCTGGAAGTGAGCAACACAGTACTTCTCATGAGTGGGAAGGAACTTCTTATAGAGGTGAAGAAGAAAGAAGATCCACAATTCTTTGTGGTCAGAAAATTAAGGATCATCCTGACTAGCACAAGAGTGGATGATTTAGAAGATGAGATTCAGGAACTGTTGGAAGAGTTCGCTGACATCGTGGTAGATGAATTACCTCGTTCGTTGCCACCGTTGAGGAGTGTAAGTCATCATATAGACCTCATACCAGGAGATAGTTTACCGAACAAAGCTGTGTACAGATTGACGCCACAAGAAAATGAAGAGGTCAAGAGGCAGGTCTAGGAATTGTTGGACAAAGGATTAGTCAGAGAAAGCTTGAGTCCATGTGTTGTTACGACAGTACTCAGTCCAAAAAAAGATGGAGGTTGGAGAATGTGTATCGACTCGAGAGCCATCAACAAAATTACCATCAGATACAGATTTCCATTGCCGAGAATGGATGATCTGATGGATTGCCTGAGTGGGGCAAAGTACTTTTCAAATATAGAATTGAAAATCGGATACCACCAGATTCGCATGAGGGAAGGCGATGAGTGGAAAACAACATTCAAGACAAATGAAGGGCTGTATGAATGGCTAGTCATGTCGTTTGGCTTGACGAATGCACCAAGTACCTTTATGAGGTTAATGAATGAAGTCCTGAAGGAATTCATTAGAAAAGTTTTCGTCGTATATCTGGATGACATATTGATTTTTAGCAAGACGAAGGCTGAACATCTGAAACATTTGGCGATTATGATGAAGAAGCTACAGCAGGAGAAGTTGTTCATAAACATGAGGAAATATTCATTCATGAAGACAGAGCTCATTTACTTGGGTTTTGTTATTTCAGCGAATGAGTTGAGGACGGATCCAGATAAAGTGGAAGTGATCAAGAATTGGCCATCACCGAGAAATTTTTTCGAGGTGAGAAGTTTTCATGGTTTAGCTAGTTTCTACTGGAAATTCATCAGGAATTTCAGTGGAATTAGTGCAGCGATGATGGATACAATGAAGAAGCGACATAAATATTTTCACTGGAAAGAAGAGGCTGAGGAGAGCTTCAATCTGTTGAAGAGGAAGATCACGAAACAACCAGTTTTGGTGTTGCCAGATTTCTTGAAGACATTTCAAGTGAAATGTGATGCAAGCGGGTTTTCCATGGGAGCAATCTTGAGTCAGGAGGACAGACCAATTGCATATTTCAGCGAAAATCTCGATGATGCAAAGGTGAAATACTCCACGTATGATAAAGAATTTTATGCTATCATACATGCATTGAAGAAGTGGAGGCATTACTTGATCCTGAAAGAATTTGTATTGTACAGTGATAATCATGCATTGCAGTTTGTGACTCAACAGGAGAAGTTGAATCAGAAACATGCTAAATGGGTAGAGTATATGTAGAACTTCACATTTGTGATTAAGCATATTTCGGGTACTACTAACAAAGTGGCTCATGCTTTGAGCAGGAAGTGCTTGTTGTTGCAGGAGTTCTGAGTCAAAGCATTGGGTTTTGAAAATCTCAGGGACATGTACGCAAGAGATGCAGATTTTGCAGAGGCGTATGAAGCAGCTGAGAATACAATTCTTAGAGATCGGAGTCCTTGGATAGATTATATGATCCAAGAGGGATTGTTGTTCAGAGGTAATCAACTGTGTATTCTGAAATGCTCCATGAGGGAGAACTTGTTAAAGGAGAAACACAGTGGAGGCTTAGTAGGACATTTTGGCCATGACAAGACATTTTTGAAGCTGAATGAGACATATTTTTGGCCAGGAATGCGAGAAGAGGTAAAAATATTCGTTGACAGGTGCATAATTTGCCATCATTCGAAGGGGAGGAAGGAGAATGCAGGTTTTTATCAGCCATTGCCCATACTAGAGAGGCCATGGGAGGTGATCCGCATGGATTTTGTATTGGGGTTGCCAAGGACACAAATAGGGGTTGATTCAATCTTTGTGGTAGTGGATAGGTTTTCCAAGATGGAAAATTTCATCCCATGCCAGAAAACCAGTGATGCGACTCACATCGCAAATCTATTTTTCAAGGAGGTCATTCGACTTCATGGATTGCCAAAAAGTATAGTTTCGAACAGAGACACAAAATTCATAGGGAATTTCTGGAGGACCTTATGGAAGAAGATATGGACTAACTTGGCGTTTAGTTGTGTTTATCATCCACAGACAGACGGACAAACATAAGTGGTCAACAGAAGTCTGGCAGACTTGCCGAGGAGCTTGGTGACAGAGCACCATAGAAGCTGGGATAATATATTACCACAAGCAGAGTTCGCATACAACGACTCAGTGAACAGGAGTACAGGCCAAAGTCCATTTCAGGTTGTCTATGGGATGCAGGCGAGGGGAGTTTCTGAATTAAGGGATTCAAAACAAACTGCTACTAGAAGTGCTAGTGCAGAAGAGTTCACTAAGGCAATGAAGGAACTTCACAGCAGGGTGAAGGAGCGACTTTTGAAATCAAGCCAAGAGTACAAGCTCAGAGAAGATCAACATCGGAGACAACTTCAGTTTGAAGTTGGTGATCTAGTTCTGGCACATTTGAGGAAGGAAGGGTTCCCAAGGGGAACATACAATAAGTTAAAAATGAAGAAAATCGGGCCATGCAAGGTCTTGAGAAAAATCGGAGAAAATGCTTATGAGATTGAGTTGCTGGATGGCATCGAAATATCATGGATATTCAATATCGCATATTTATACCCATATGTAGTGGGGGAAGAATAAACTGGAGCCAAGGAGCCAGTGATCCAATGGATGAAACAATTCCCAGTTGCCGAGAAGGCACAGATGGACTGCATATTGGACAAGAGAGTGAGTAAAAAGACCAGACGAAAGAAATACTTTGAGTATCTGGTCAAGTGGAAAAATCATCCAGTAGAATATGCCAGATGGGAGGATGAAGGAGATATACAGAAGCATGGACATACCATGCAGCAGCTCATGGATAGGAGCCCATGAAATTTTTCAAGCCAGGGAGTATGATGTAGGAGCATCGCCAACTCATCAAGCGAGCCAGCACATCAAGAGGAAACCAGCTGGAAAAGCCAGCACAAATTTTGAAAATGCTTTGGGACTGTTGTGCAAATCTTAAATGAATCATTTAAGAAATGGCGCACTTGTATATTGTATTGGACCTTGATCATATGGCTCTCGTCCTTTAATAGATAGATGGCATTTAATTTAGTTAATGATGGTAGATAGGAATTTTAATTTTAGATTTGATAGCTTTAGAGTCCAAGAGGGAAACCCAATATAGACACCCTCCTTGTGTTTTGTAACATTATCAATCTAGGAGAGCAAGAGCATACAGAGAATTGTATGAAGAACACCCATGTACAGACATTTGAATTAATAAAAGAAAGCTTTGATTCAACTTCATGGTTTGTGTTATTTCTCTGTGTATTGATGTTATGCTCATGAATATTTGCTTCCTGTAATGCATTTTCTTTTATATGCTACATGGGTGATTTCATGTATGAATTGAAGTCTGAGCGGAAGAGTGAATGAGTTTCAATTGTTTCTCTATTTGAGCCAGAGAATTCCTGCAAGGAGTGCAGTTGAAGTTGTCCGCAAGGAGTGCGTTAACAAAAGGGCTCAATTAGAGATAGATTTGTTTCCATTTCCTTCGAAGGTGCAGCTGGACACAGTGTCGTGCAAGGAGTGCACATGCCAAGGGGAAGCCTCGGGGTTGGGAACCTGAGTGAAGTGTTAAACGACTACTGTTGTAGGTGTGCGCAGAGTCAAGTGAATTCAACACTTAGGTGAGGTTGAAGATTTGCCGCAAGGAGTGCGAGCAAAGAGTCTCTTTGAGAAGACTGAAGTCCTGGAAAAGCTCAGGACGAGTAGGCCTTATATTCGAGGAAGGAGTGCACAAGAGAAGTGGGGAAGCATTTTGTTCATTTTGTAGAAATCCATAAGGAAGAACGGACGGCTGAAATCCTCTGAGGAGATTTCGCGAAATTTTGAGGGCCGTTGGATCTTGCAGAGGTGCAAGGAGATTACGTATCTACACGTAGTATCGTGTATCGGGGATTCGCGAGTCAAAGCTCCGAGTTGTTGCAAAGAGAATTTTGATATCGCGAGACATGATATCCCGACAAGATCCAAACAATTCATAGTGAGGACGCATTTCAGGAGAACCGGAAGAGTCGGGGTTCGGCATATCGGGGGTTTTGAAGACGAGATACACAGACATTGTGGAATCGTGATCCGCAAAATCCCGACGGGAGAGTTGTGTGGGCCACAGTCGGAGCTAGTGGAGGACAGGTGGCACAGTATTGGGAAATCAAGAAATCAGAGTTCCTAAGGTTGAAGGACACGGAACATCCAAAGTCTCGAAATCCCGACAGAATCGGGACCATCCCTCTAGAAGGATGTGGGGCAACCATCGACGTTATCGGGAAAGTCCCGACGGGAAAGCGTCCATCGGAGTTTGGTTTCCATGTTTCTACTCTATTTCCATGTTTCTAATTGAATTTTAAGGTTCTATATCTAATCAAATGAAATAATTTAGAACACAAATGAGATCTGAATAAAAAAAATTCCAACATTTTCATATATATTAAATTGGTTGGTATATCCACCCTTTTAATTCAATTTAATGTTTTTTATATGAATAAATGAAAAACCTATGAATTAGATAAGTAAACATTAATAATGTTATTTGGGATATTTAGGACCCTTGAATAGTAGATAAATAAACATTAGTAATATTATTTAAGGTATTTAGGACCCTTAAATAGTGTTCAAGGTGCATGACCTCTGATTACCCTCTTTATATCTCTTTACAACATTTATCCTTTTGTACCTCATGAGATTTGATCTCAAAATATTTTTAAAATTGTTAATTAAAAAATATTCAATTGGACGTGTGTTCGTGGTAATGTCATATAAATAGAAAAAATATTAAAAAAAAAATATTTAGTATTTTTTTATTTATTATATTTATATTTATATTCATATTAATGAAATCAAATTAAATATATTTTAAACTATTTCTATGATTGAATTATATAAATAAAAATAAATATTAAAAAAAAATTATATTTATATTAATATTATTATAAATGAAATTCAATCAAATATATTTTACGATATTTTTATGTTTTAGTTATAAATAAAAAAAATATTAAAAAAATCTTTAGAATTTATTATATTTATATTCATATTAATGAAATCAAATCAAATAAGTTTTAGAGTAATTCTAAATTTTGATTAAATTACACGTTCTCAATTTAAGGAAATGAAAATCCCCAAAGGTAATAAGAGAGATGGGTAGGAGTGGTTGTGATATTTGAATAGATCTTTTCAATGGATGAAGCAATGGTCTAGAACTACTTGACCTAAACAACAACAAATTGTCCTATAATTTTTTATCCATCTTCCTTTAGGATGCCCAAAAAAAACATCCTCTTCAATTTCAATGTAAGGCACAAAGTTTTCCTCATCTTTTTAGATGAGTTGATAGTTATAGATTAAATCTCTCTCACTTATAATTACTAAGTTTCTAATTTTCAACTCTTACACTGCCCTTTGTGGGCCTCTCGCTCTATTCCCCATATGTCTTCCTCTAACTGAATCGGCTTGGGATCCGTTTTTTTTCAAAATAAAAGGCTAGTTATTGGCCATATTTAGCTTAGGTGGAAAACACTATGACGTATGCAGAAAACCATATCCCTACGAATGGATATGGCCGTGACATCAAAATTCAAATCTTATCCTTTATTATTAATAAAATTAATAATAAAATTAGGTGAAAACTATTATTTATATTTTTACTTTGATTCATTTCTACTTTTATAACTCTCCCTTATTTATTCTTACATTTTTTTAATTTTTCAGGATATAGGTGAATTAAAGGAAACATATTTATATATAGATTTGTTGATTCTCTTATCTTATATAATTATTTCTTATATATATATATATATATATATAAAAAAGGGAATTTGAGAGTTCATATTTTATTTTGTATAACTTTTATTTATTTATTTATTTTTACATTTTTTTATTTTTTTAGAATAAAAGGAAATTAGAGAAACTATATTAATATATAGATTGGTTAGTTTTCTTATCTTTTAGAATTTTCATTCTTTATCTTTCTAAATTAAAATCACACACAAAAAAATATTGATTATAAACAATATTAATATTAATATGTAAAATTAATTTTTAATGTAAAACTATAATTATAATCCACCATTACCATTCTTATGAAAATCCTTTGTAGGGATAGAGTTGTGGCCATCACTCATCCTCTCAATGATATTCCATTTAGGTAATGTAATGATTCCGAATTATATTTATTGGGATATATATATACAATAATTGATCGATAGAAGCCAATCCCTACCTCATCATCATTATATTTGATTAAGAAGTCAATCCTAACCCGATAAGAACTTGTCATTTCAAATCTATAGAGTTGAAAAGACAGATCGTAATTAATTTTGTTTTCGAAAGTCAATGTTTTGTAAACATTTTCTTAATATAGTATAAATTTCAAACATGCCTTGTTGTTGTAATTGATTTTGAGTATAACAAAAAAGTGTGTTGTGTAAATCTAAGTTAGTTAGTTAGTTTTAGTTTTTTTTTATCAAAATATATATTAGTTGCACATGCTTCCTTGTTGTAATTGATTATGTTTCCTTGTTGTAATTGATTTTGAGTGTAACAAAAAACTGTGTTGTTTAAATCTAAATTTGTTTTAGGTTTTTTTATCAAAATATATACTAGTAGGTGTA
>ML841057.1:40783-54036 GCA_009831015.1 Picea engelmannii
AAGCTTAGTCAGTAAGAATAAGTTAAAATACCCACAATTGTAATGGTCCAACAATTTTTCAAAAATATTTATTTTGAGTTTATAAATTTATAATTATATCAGTATTTGTTTTTGTTTATCTTTTAATTGAGGTGAAATTTACATTTTAATAATTATAATTGATTTTTAATGCTTTTTGAAAATTAGGATATTTAGTTAGAAATTTCTGATGTAGTTAGACTTTAGTATTTTTTTTTATAAAAATACATATTTTGTTCATAGGAATATACATGTGGCTTGGAAAACAAATAAGTATGTTTTTTTTCATAATACTAAAATAAAACTAGTTCTAAGTCTAATTGTATCTCTAACAGAAAAACTAGATAATAGGTGAATTCAGGCGGCCTTCATTGCTAGGAGTGGAAGTGAATTGTTGACAATATGTCAGGCACGTCGTTTGGCAAACTCGCTTGAAAAGAAATCAAACAAGACATCCAGACGACTGAGGGTGTCCTAGCAATGGAGTTGGTCGGCCATGTCCCTACACATTTCGAAGATTAGTTGCAGATGATATTTTGAGAACATGAAGGTATTGGGCAGCTCTAGAGCATGGGCTACAACGTTTGGAGGATTGTTAACATCTAGTGCAATCGACATTGGTGTTTCCTCCAACCATTCTTGAGGAATCGCTTCCTCAACCAACCACCCAATTTTTTCACATGATTGACGTTTGGAGGCTTGTTAACATTTGGTGCAGTAGACATAATGGTTTCCTCCAACCATTCTAGAGGAATCTCTCCCTCAATCATACAACCACCCAATTTTTTCACAGGGTCAATGCTTGAGGCAATTTTTCTGAATTGCTCAGTGGTTCTTGAGGACTCGAAGAAGTGCACAAGGGTTCATGAATCCAATTATGCTCAAACTAAGGAGGGCCAACCTGGATGATAAACGGGATGGGGGTCAGAGAGTGGACCGAAAAGGGCCCAGGTCGACAGTGTCGGGCCGCAAAAATGTAATAGGTCGGCCTGCGCTTTGGCTAACCCTGTTCGTGCAGCATTGGAGAGACACATATGATAACGATAGCCCAACACCAGAAGGGAGAAAGACTAGGAGAAATGGGAAAATGAATGCAAATCCATAGTGAAATAACAATTGTGATGCCTTGCCTCTATAACAATCGAAGTGACAGGGAAAGGTTACATAAAGATCGAATTGATGGCATTGAGTTTCCTTGTACCTTCTTTGATAAGCCTCAATTATTTCTTTGTGTGGGCCATTAAAACCTCCTTCATGTGCAGGCGCACAATACCAAGTTGATTTGACAAGGAGGAAGGGTGGGAGAGGTGTTTTGGGTGTTTCATGATAACCCGATGCCACCCCATCTAGGGGTAGAATTTAGTATTCACTACTTCAGAACTTTTAAATATATGTATTATGGTTATTGTTTTTGATGTTAAATTTTTTTTTCCTAAATATCTAGTTCTTATCATCTAGTTCTTTAAATTCATTAAAACAATCATATGCCTTTGTTAAATATACTCAATCCTAAAAGTTTAGTATTTTAATAACAATTTGGTGGAGTTGTTTTTAGTCAGAACAAAATTTGTATATAGATAAATAAATTAAATTAAAATCTATCAATAAATTAGTGTTAAATTTAGATAGTTTATTAATAAGATTAATATTGTTGTAAGGTGAAAAAATAGTAATGATTAGTTTTTTATTTTAATTTAATAATAATTTGATAATTATTAAGTTAAAATTTATAAATAAAATTAGTTTGGTGAAAAATAGTAATGACTAGTTTTTAATTTTAATTTAATAACAATTTGATAGTTGTATTTTGGTGAGAATATAAAATTAACTTTAAATTTATTAATAAAATCAATAATAAACCAAAGTGATTTATTTTTTATTTTCCAATAATTTAATATTAGAAAAAGATCACTCTGATTCACATTTTCATAAAATAAAAAGAAGATTGAATCAAAATTCAAAATTACCTTATACTACTACACCTACTAGTATATATTTTGATAAAAAAACCTAAAACAAATTTAGATTTAAACAACACAGTTTTTTGTTACACTCAAAATCAATTACAACAAGGAAACATAATCAATTACAACAAGGAAGCATGTGCAACTAATATATATTTTGATAAAAAAAAACTAAAACTAACTAACTAACTTAGATTTACACAACACACTTTTTTGTTATACTCAAAATCAATTACAACAACAAGGCATGTTTGAAATTTATACTATATTAAGAAAATGTTTACAAAACATTGACTTTCGAAAACAAAATTAATTACGATCTGTCTTTTCAACTCTATAGATTTGAAATGACAAGTTCTTATCGGGTTAGGATTGACTTCTTAATCAAATATAATGATGATGAGGTAGGGATTGGCTTCTATCGATCAATTATTGTATATATATATCCCAATAAATATAATTCGGAATCATTACATTACCTAAATGGAATATCATTGAGAGGATGAGTGATGGCCACAACTCTATCCCTACAAAGGATTTTCATAAGAATGGTAATGGTGGATTATAATTATAGTTTTACATTAAAAATTAATTTTACATATTAATATTAATATTGTTTATAATCAATATTTTTTTGTGTGTGATTTTAATTTAGAAAGATAAAGAATGAAAATTCTAAAAGATAAGAAAACTAACCAATCTATATATTAATATAGTTTCTCTAATTTCCTTTTATTCTAAAAAAATAAAAAAATGTAAAAATAAATAAATAAATAAAAGTTATACAAAATAAAATATGAACTCTCAAATTCCCTTTTTTATATATATATATATATATATATAAGAAATAATTATATAAGATAAGAGAATCAACAAATCTATATATAAATATGTTTCCTTTAATTCACCTATATCCTGAAAAATTAAAAAAATGTAAGAATAAATAAGGGAGAGTTATAAAAGTAGAAATGAATCAAAGTAAAAATATAAATAATAGTTTTCACCTAATTTTATTATTAATTTTATTAATAATAAAGGATAAGATTTGAATTTTGATGTCACGGCCATATCCATTCGTAGGGATATGGTTTTCTGCATACGTCATAGTGTTTTCCACCTAAGCTAAATATGGCCAATAACTAGCCTTTTATTTTGAAAAAAAACGGATCCCAAGCCGATTCAGTTAGAGGAAGACATATGGGGAATAGAGCGAGAGGCCCACAAAGGGCAGTGTAAGAGTTGAAAATTAGAAACTTAGTAATTATAAGTGAGAGAGATTTAATCTATAACTATCAACTCATCTAAAAAGATGAGGAAAACTTTGTGCCTTACATTGAAATTGAAGAGGATGTTTTTTTTGGGCATCCTAAAGGAAGATGGATAAAAAATTATAGGACAATTTGTTGTTGTTTAGGTCAAGTAGTTCTAGACCATTGCTTCATCCATTGAAAAGATCTATTCAAATATCACAACCACTCCTACCCATCTCTCTTATTACCTTTGGGGATTTTCATTTCCTTAAATTGAGAACGTGTAATTTAATCAAAATTTAGAATTACTCTAAAACTTATTTGATTTGATTTCATTAATATGAATATAAATATAATAAATTCTAAAGATTTTTTTAATATTTTTTTTATTTATAACTAAAACATAAAAATATCGTAAAATATATTTGATTGAATTTCATTTATAATAATATTAATATAAATATAATTTTTTTTTAATATTTATTTTTATTTATATAATTCAATCATAGAAATAGTTTAAAATATATTTAATTTGATTTCATTAATATGAATATAAATATAAATATAATAAATAAAAAAATACTAAATATTTTTTTTTTAATATTTTTTCTATTTATATGACATTACCACGAACACACGTCCAATTGAATATTTTTTAATTAACAATTTTAAAAATATTTTGAGATCAAATCTCATGAGGTACAAAAGGATAAATGTTGTAAAGAGATATAAAGAGGGTAATCAGAGGTCATGCACCTTGAACACTATTTAAGGGTCCTAAATACCTTAAATAATATTACTAATGTTTATTTATCTACTATTCAAGGGTCCTAAATATCCCAAATAACATTATTAATGTTTACTTATCTAATTCATAGGTTTTTCATTTATTCATATAAAAAACATTAAATTGAATTAAAAGGGTGGATATACTAACCAATTTAATATATATGAAAATGTTAGAATTTTTTTTTATTCAGATCTCATTTGCGTTCTAAATTATTTCATTTGATTAGATATAGAACCTTAAAATTCAATTAGAAACATGGAAATAGAGTAGAAACATGGAAACCAAACTCCGATGGACGCTTTCCCGTCGGGACTCTCCCGATAACGTCGATGGTTGCCCCGCATCCTTCTAGAGGGATGGTCCCGATTCTGTCGGGATTTCGAGACTTTGGATGTCCCGTGTCCTTCAACCTTAGGAACTCTGATTTCTTGATTTCCCAATACTGTGCCACCTGTCCTCCACTAGCTCCGACTATGGCCCACACAACTCTCCCGTCGGGATTTTGCGGATCGCGATTCCACAATGTCTGTGTATCTCGTCTTCAAAACCCCCGATATGCCGAACCCCGACTCTTCCGGTTCTCCTGAAATGCGTCCTCACTATGAACTGTTTGGATCTTGTCGGGATATCATGTCTCGCGATATCACAATTCTCTTTGCAACAACTTGGAGCTTTGACTCGCGAATCCCCGATACAAGATACTACGTGTAGATATGTAATCTCCTTGCACCTCTGCAAGATCCAACAACCCTCGAAATTTCGCGAAATCTCCTCAGAGGATTTCAGCCGTCCGTTCTTCCTTATGGATTTCTACAAAATGAACAAAATGCTTCCCCACTTCTCTTGTGCACTCCTTCCTCGAATATAAGGCCTACTCGTCCTGATCTTTTCCATGACTTCAGTCTTCTCAAAGAGACTCTTTGCTCGCACTCCTTGCGGCAACTCTTAAACCTCGCCTAAGTGTTGAATTCACTTGAATCTGCGCACACCTACAGCAGTAGTCGTTTAACACTTCACTCAGGTTCCCAACCCCGAGGCTTCCCCTTGGCATGTGCACTCCTTGCACGACACTGTGTCGAGCTGCACCTTCGAAGGAAATGGAAACAAATCTATCTCTAACTGAGCCCTTTTGTTAACGCACTCCTTGCGGACAACTTCAACTGCACTCCTTGCAGGAATTCTCTGGCTCAAATAGAGAAACAATTGAAACTCATTCACTCTTCCGCTCAGACTTCAATTCATACATGAAATCACCCATGTAGCATATAAAAGAAAATGCATTACAGGAAGAAAATAGTCATGAGCATAACATCAATACACAGAGAAATAACACAAACCATGAAGTTGAATCAAAGCTTTCTTTTATTAATTCAAATGTCTGTACATGGGTGTTCTTCATACAATTCTCTGTATGCTCTTTCTCTCCTGGATTGATAATGTTACAAAACACAAGGAGGGTGTCTATATTGGGTTTCCCTCTTGGACTCTAAAGCTATCAAATCTAAAATTAAAATTCCTATCTACCATCATTAACTAAATTAAATGCCATCTATCTACTAAAGGACGAGAGCCATATGCTCAAGGTCCAATACAATATACAAGTGCACCATTTCTTAAATGATTCAATTAAGATTTGCACAACAGTCTCAAAGCATTTTCAAAATTTGTCCTGGCTTTTCCAACTTGTTTCCTCTTGATGTGCTAGCTCGCTTGATGAGTTGGCGATGCTCCTGCATCATACTCCCTGGCTTGAAAAACTTCATGGGATCCTATCCATGAGCTGCTACACGGTATGTCCATGCTTCTGTATCTCTCCTTCATCCTCCCATCTGGCATATTCTACTGGATGATTTTTCCACTTGACTAGATACTCAAAGTATTGCTTTCGTCTGGTCTTTTTACTCACTCTCTTGTCCAATATGCAGTCCATTTGTGGCTTCTCGGCAACTGGGAATTGTTTCATCCATTGGATCACTGGCTCCTTGGCTCTAGTTTCTGCTTCCCCCACTACATATGGGTAAGAATATGCGATATTGAATATCCCTGATATTTCGATGCCATCCAGCAACTCAATCTCATAAGCATTTTCTCCGATTTTTCTCAAGACCTTGCATGGCCCGATTTTCTTCATTTTCAACTTATTGTATGTTCCCCTTGAGAACCTTTCCTTCATCAAATGTGCCAGAACTAGATCACCAACTTCAAACTGAAGTTGTCTGCGATGTTGATCTTCTCTGAGCTTGTACTCTTGGCTTGATTTCAAAAGTCGCTCCTTCACCCTGTTGTGAATTTCCTTCATTGCCTTAGCGAACTCTTCTGCACTAGCACTTCTAGTAGCAGTTTGTTTTGAATCCCTTAATTTAGAAACTCCCCTCGCCTGCATCCCGTAGACAACCTGAAATGGACTTCGGCCTGTAATCCTGGTCACTGAGTCGTTGTATGCGAACTCTGCTTGTGGTAATATATTATCCCAACTTCTATGGTGCTCTGTCACCAAGCTCCTCAGCAAGTCTGCCAGACTTCTGTTGACCACTTATGTTTGTCCGTCTGTCTGTGGATGATAAACACAACTAAACGCCAAGTTAGTCCATAGCTTCTTCCATAAGTTCCTCCAGAAATTCCCTATGAATTTCGTGTCTCTGTTCGAAACTATACTTTTTGGCAATCCATGAAGTCGAATGACCTCCTTGAAAAATAGATTTGCGATGTGAGTCGCATCGCTGGTTTTCTGGCTTGGGATGAAATTTGCCATCTTGGAAAACCTATCCACTACCACAAAGATTGAATCAACCCCTCTTTGTGTCCTTGGCAACCCCAATACAAAATCCATGCGGATCACCTCCCATGGCCTCTCTGGTATGGGCAATGGCTGATAAAAACCTGCATTCTCCTTCCTCCCCTTCGAATGATGGAAAATTATGCACCTATCAACGAATATTTTGACCTCTTCTCACATTCCTGGCCAAAAATATGTCTCATTCAGCTTCGCAAATGTCTTGTCATGGCCGAAATGTCCTACTAAGCCTCCACTGTGTTTCTCCTTTAACAAGTTCTCCCTCATGGAGAATTTCGGAATACACAGTTGATTACCTCTGAACAACAATCCCTCTTGGATCATATAATCTATCCAAGGACTCCAATCTCTAAGAATTGTATTCTCAGCTGCTTCATACGCATCTGCAAAATCTGCATCTCCTGCGTACATGTCCCTGAGATTTTCAAAACCCAATGCTTTGACTCGGAACTCCTGTAACAACAAGCACTTCCTGCTCAAAGCATGAGCCACTTTGTTAGTAGTACCCGAAATATGCTTAATCACAAATGTGAAGTTCTACATATACTCTACCCATTTAGCATGTTTTTGATTCAACTTCTCCTGTTGAGTCACAAACTCCAATGCATGATTATCACTGTACAATACAAATTCTTTCGGGATCAAGTAATGCCTCCACTTATTCAATGCATGTATGATAGCATAAAATTCTTTATCATACGTGGAGTATTTCACCTTTGCCTCATCAAGATTCTCACTGAAATATGAAATTGGTCTGTCCTCCTGACTCAAGACCGCTCCCATGGAAAACCTGCTTGCATCACATTTCAATTGAAATGTCTTCAAGAAATCCGGCAACACCAAAACTGGTTGTTTCGTGATCTTCCTCTTCAACAGATTGAAGCTCTCCTCAGCCTCTTCTTTCCAGTGAAAATATTTATGTCGCTTCTTCATTGTATCCATCATCGCTGCACTAATTCCACTGAAATTCCTGATGAATTTCCGGTAGAAACTAGATAAACCATGAAAACTTTTCACCTTGAAAAAATTTCTCGGTGATGGCCAATTCTTGATCACTTCCACTTTATCTGGATCCATCCTCAACTCATTCGCTGAAATAACAAAACCCAAGTAAATGAGCTCTATCTTCATGAATGAATATTTCCTCATGTTTATCAATAGCTTCTCCTGCTATAGCTTCTTCATCATAATCGCCAAATGTTTCAGATGTTCAGCCTTCGTCTTGCTAAAAATCAGTATGTCATCCAGATATACGAAGAAAACTTTTCTGATGAATTCCTTCAGGACTTCATTCATTAACCTCATAAAGGTACTTGGTGCATTCGTCAAGCCAAACGGCATGACTAGCCATTCATACAGCCCTTCATTTGTCTTGAATGTTGTTTTCCACTCATCGCCTTCCCTCATGCGAATCTGGTGGTATCCGATTTTCAAATCTATCTTTGAAAAGTACTTTGCCCACTTAGGAAATCCATCAGATCATCCATTCTCGGCAATGGAAATCTGTATCTGATGGTAATTTTGTTGATGGCTCTCGAGTCGGTACACATTCTCCAACCTCCATATTTTTTTGGACTGAGTACTGTCGTAACAGCACATGGACTCAAGCTTTCTCTGACTAATCCTTTGTCCAACAACTCCTGGACCTGCCTCTTGACCTCTTCATTTTCTTGTGGCGTCAATCTGTACGCAACTTTTTTCAGTAAACTAGCTCCTGGTATGAGGTCTATATGATGACTTACACTCCTCATCGGTGGCAACGAACGAGGTAATTCGTCTACCACGATGTCAGCGAACTCTTCCAACAGTTCCTGAATCTCATCTTCTAAATCATCCACTCTTGTGCTAGTCAGGATGATCCTCGATTTTCTGACCACAAAGAATTGTGGATCTTCTTTCTTCTTCACCTCTATAAGAAGTTCCTTCCCACTCATGAGAAGTACTGTGTTGCTCACTTCTAGCTTCACCTCCTTATCCTTTATCGGAAGTAACATATGGGTTTTCCCATTCTTCTCGAGGGTATATGTGTTCATTCTCCCGTCATGAATCAAATTTTTGTCATATTGCCATGGTCTACCTAGCAATAAATGACATACATCCATAGGAATGACATCACAGAGTACTTTATCATTATACCCTCCTATTTTAAATTCAACCAAGCATTGTTTAGTAAGAGTTACCTGGTGTCATTTTTGTAGCCATGAAACTTTTTATGGACCCGGGTGATCAGTTGTCTCCAGCTCCAGCTTCTCTACCATCTCTATAGATACGAGATTATCCATGCTACCATTGTTCACAATAACCTTGAATACCCTATCCCTGGTTTTGCAAGTTGTTCTGAAAAGTGTGGTCCTTTGAGCTGAGTCCTCCACCTCCTTTCCGAGTGTTAAGAGAACTTTATGCATCATCAGTGACCTTCCTCCTTCTATGTCTTCGGCCTCAACATCCCGCTTCTGCACTTCGGCGATGTGAGCTTCTGTAATGTCCTTCTTTTTCTCTAGACACTCGAATGACTTGTGCCCATTTTTCCCACACGTGAAGCAAGTGATTACTCCACCTCTCCCTCTTCCTCTACCTCTGGTACAAGGAAAAGTGTTTGCGTCAGCATAATCTCCTCTCTATTCATTATGTTGTCCCCTCTGTTCAATGTATGGTCCTCTCTGTGAGGTCCCACCTCTTTCTACATTACCTTGAGGTTTCTTCCATTCCTCCTTGGGCTTCTGGTACTTATCCTAGGAAACTTCTTTGCCTCTGGGATGACTTCTGCCTCGGCCCCTTTGACTTTGCCTACGACTCAGCTTTTCCTCATCTTTCAAAGCCATCTGATAGGTGTCCTCCACAGTCCGAATGGTCGCCATACTTAATTCATCCTGAATGTCGTATCTCAGACCATTCAGATATCTAGCAACGTTCTCATCATCGCTCTCCCGATGACCTACCCTGATGTTCATTCGATAGAATTCCTTAGTGTATTCTTTCACTGTCATCAGCTTCTGTCTCAGGTTCTGCATCCTCCTAAACAGAGTAATTTGATAGTCTCTCGAGATGAACTTTGTCTTCATCTTTGCAATCATTCAATCCCAACTCTTGATCTTATGCTTGCCTTTGAAGCGTCTATCTGCTTGTAGCTCATCCCACCACAATGCTGCATGTCCCTTCAAGCGTGTGATAGCATGCCTGACCTTCTTATCCTCTTCTATATCCTCATAATTGAAGTAAGTGTCAAGCGCTCGGATCCAATCCAGAAGCTCTTATGCATCCATATTTTCCTCGTAAAATGGAATGTCCATCTTTTCCTTTGCACCCATCTTGGCAACAGCTCTAATCAGTCCTTCATTCGATGCATCCTCGACTGCAAATTCCTCTTCACATTCAACCTCGACTTCATCCCCGCAATCACTCAGATCCCCTGCACTAGCTGTGCGTCTTTGTGTTGTCTCCATCTCCTTGAGTCTTTATCGGAGATCACACATTTGTCTCTCCATTTCTGGATTTCCTACCAGCCTGCCTCTTCTCCGCACCTCCCTATCCTCTGGATTGGGTGATTGTCTCTCTCTTCTGGGTGGCATGGTGAATTATCTCTCTCTCTGCTACAGAAAACAAATATTCTAACCTTGGGCTCTGATACCACTTGATGATAGTCGCACCTGCAGGCACGCCCGCTCCCTCAGGATCTTCTTCCACTCTCGGCCCAAAGAACTCAAAGGTTCTCTATTTCCTTATCGGGAAATATTTCACCAACATAAATCTCTTCAGGGACTCCCCTCCTTCTATCGGGATTCCTTCTATCGGGATCTTGACAACCGTGATGTTCGGCCAACTTGGATCACCGATCCCCGATCTCCGATGTGCTCCTTTTGTTTCTTTAGCCCTAACCGACTAAACCTTCCGTCCACACGACCGGCTCCTATAAGACCGCAACTATAACTCCCATCGGGGTTTCGGGTTTTGCGATGTCGAAATACTCATGCCTTCAAGGCTTGCGATTCTCTGAATCCCGATGCACCTTTTCCACGCTAGCTATTTTGGCTATAGCACTTGGCTCATATGATTGTTAAACCATGACCGTGGTCAATCTCCCCATCGGGGTTTCGCGTTTCATGATTCCAAAGTGCACAAACCACTTGTCACCGGGATCTCTAATATCCTGATGAAAAAAACTCCGATGGACGCTTTCCCGTCAGGACTTTCCCGATAACGCCGATGGTTTCCCCGCGTCCTTCCAGAGGGACGGTCCTGATTCTGTCGAGATTTTGAGACCTTGGATGTCCCATGTCCTTCAACCTTAGGAACTCCGATTTCCTAATTTCCTGAAACTGTGCCACCTGTCCTCCACTAGCTTCGACTGTGGCCCACACAACTCTCCCGTCGGGATTTCCTGGATCGCGATTCCACAATGTATGTGTATCTCGTCTTCAAAACCCTCGATATTTTGAACCCCGACTCTTTTGGTTCTCCTGACACGCATCCTCACTATGAACAGTTCAGATATTGTCGGGATATCGTGTCTCACGATATCGCAATTCTCTTTGCAACAACTTGGAGCTTTGAGTCGCGAATCCCCGATACACGATACTACGTGTATATCCGACGGTCCTTGTGACTCGGATCGACGACTTTTCCCCTCTTGATCTTGGAAATATTTGAATGTTCTCGCCGTATTCTCCTTGCACCTCTGCAAGATCCAATGGCCCTCGAAATTTCACATAATATCCTTAGAGGATTTCGGCCATTCGTTCTTCCTTATGGTTTTCTACGAAATAAACAAAATGATTCCCCACTTCTCTTGTGCATTCTTTCCTCGAATAGAGGGCCTACTCCTCTTGATATTTTCCACGACTTCAGTCTTCTCAAAGAGACTCTCTGCTCGCACTCCTTGCGGAAACTCTTCAACCTCGCCTAACTGTTGAAGTCACTTGACTCTGCGCACACCTACAATAGTAGTCGTTTAACACTTCACTTAGGTTCGCAACCCTGAGGCTTCCCCTTGGCCTGTGCACTCCTTGCACTACACTGTGTCCAACTACACCTTCGAAGAAAATGAGAACAAAGCTATATCTAATTGATCCCTTCTGTCAACGCACTCCTTGCAGACAACTTCAACTGCACTCCTTCCAGGCATTCTCTGGCTCGAATAAAGAAACAATTGAAACTCATTCACTCTTCCTCTCAGACTTCAGTTCATACATGAAATCACCCACATAGCATATAAAAGCAAATGCATTACAGGAAGCAAATATTCATGAGCATAACATCAATACACAGAGAAATAACACAAACCATGAAGTTGAATCAAAGCTTTCTTCTATTAATTCAAATGACTGTACATGGGCGTTCTTCATACAATTCTCTGTATGCTCTTTCTCTCCTATATTGATAATGTTACAAAATACGAGGGTGTCTATGTATAGTTTCCCTCTTGGACTCTAAAGCTATCAAATCTAAAATTAAAATTCTTATATACCAGCATTAACTAAATTAAATGTCATCTATCTACTAAAGGATGAGAGCCATCTTCTCAAGGTCCAAAACAATATACAAGTGCCCCATTTCTTAAATGATTCATTTAAGATTTGCGCAAAAGTCCCAAAGCATTTTCAAAATTTGTGTTGTCTTTTCCAGCTGGTTTCCTCTTGATGTGCTGGCTCACTTGATGAGTTGGTGATGCTCCTGCATCAGTCATTTTCACCCCTGGCACCCCTAAGATGAGTTTAGAATCTAGGGGGATGCTTATGTGGCCACTTGTAGAATTCTAAGCTCCATTTTATGTGTGTAATCTTTGTATAATTTTGTTGTGTCAATTTAGTATGATCGTAGCCTTTCCAAAGCTATCAAATTCACCTGTTTGGAATGGCGTCCCATTCCCTTTTCATGACTTTTTTATTTTTCCTAGGACTTGTGACACTTGTTTTGATCCTCCTTCTCACTGACCACCTATCAGATTCAACTTTACGCATGTTCACATATTCTCCTATAAATTTGGAATGTGTTTTTTTTAAGTAAAGTTAACTCCACATCTTGTCTAAGTTTGTTGCCACTTTCTCAACCCCTTTGGATTCCTAACTCCCTATTTAATAGTTGCTTCAATGTGTTCCCATTTTTTCACATGTGGTTATTTTCATAAGATAATAATTTTTTACAATTCAATTTTGGTCAATCGACCAAATTGTCTTTTTGGAAAAATAAAAATAAAAATCTAAATTAAAAATAATAATAGAAGTAATAATTAAAAATCCAAGTTCCAAGGTATCGCATTTGTCTTCCTCTCTCTCCCTCCCACACTCTTACACACAAACCTTCTATCTCCTATGTATTCCTCCCTCTCCCTCCCACACTTTAACAAACTCACTCTCTACCTCCCTCCTTTTTCTACCTCTCGCTACCTCCCCTATTTGTCTACCTCTCTCTTCCTCCCACACTCTCTCACACACCCTTTC
>ML841059.1:8237-36103 GCA_009831015.1 Picea engelmannii
TGAAAATGTCTCCTTGGTATATATAGGAGACTAGGAGGTATAATTACAACTAATGGCCTAAAGCCGACATAAATAAAATAACATTACTAATATAATATGCCCCAATTAAGGGGTAATGAGACAATATTAGGGCTTAACACTATTCCATCTAGTGCACGTGAGAGACGTACTTGGTGGTGGGTCCTTTCAATATTTTCATTCAAGTTCTTCCGAATATTTTTCCTTCTCTTGTTCCTCACATTGAATGATGGGGGATTCCTTAATTACCTCCTTCCAAGAGATCTCTTCTTATTGAATTCAACACATCTTGCTTGGGATAGGGATCTAGAATTTCTATTAGTACCTTGGGGATTACAGTCATCAATGGAAGGTTCCCTCTCTACTGACAGTGGGAATACATCAATGTCCCTTGATTGATAGATTCTACAATTTTTCAATGTCGGCTCCTTTATTCACACTTTCTAGAATGTACTAGGTACCTTGACGCCCCTTATCATTATCGATGATTTGTCTCACATTTGTTAATGGTATACATCAATGACCAGTAATCAAATAGTGTCTCATTATGTTCAAATTCAAAACATATATTTGCATAGTGTAGACTCATACCATCGACAACTAATTTGAAGACCTCAGTTCTATAGTAGCATCACTTATTTTATGATGAAACTTAAGTTGTGTTGGATAATACCACCTCCACTCATGACATTGGTGCTTATGGGGGATCAATTTGTTCAATTCTTGTTTCTAGATATCCTCCTTTGATTCTGAGATGTAGATCCACTATGTATCTCTTTAATCGTTATGATGTCTTTTGACCTGATCCATTGTGTATTCATTTTCTTTGCCATGATCATTGCTTCCATATATACATATTTCATGGATTTGCAGTGTACTTGATTTGGCAGTGATGCCTTCGTCACTCCTGAGCATGGGTGTTCCCACCTCAGGAAAAAAGAAATCTTACTTTTTCTTGTTGTAGGTTCTATTCTTGAACTGAATTTTGGCGACATTCACCTGGACCTACTACACCCTCACCTTCCATATTTTTAATGTATTTTGGTCGCCATATGCTCTTATAACTTCATATATTAGGGGGCATTTGTTATAGCATTGATTGCCACTACATATGCATTAATGAAATTTTTGGCCTTTCCATGTCCTATATGCAGACATTAATCCCCTTTCCTCCTATGGATTATTCAAAACATAATATTTTTTTACATGTATTCTCCCTAACAACTATGCAAGGAACGTATACATAATTTTCTCCATTGAAAAGAACGTACACCTCATTTTTTCTCAAAAAAATATAATTCAGTGGATTTTTGGGTAGGGTTCACAGGTTCATCAGGTTCCTAACCCCCTATGGCCTGTACATAACTAATTTTAACCACTCCAGCCACTTGGAGATGGTATAAATTGAGATTAAGGTATGACGAGAAGAATAATCATACATGAAGAAAAATTGTGCTAGCAATTTATTTCCTTATCTGCAAGCCCTTGTTACCCTACTATTGATTCATTTCCTCAGACCTGGAAACTCTAGTTTCCAATCTTTTCCATGCTTCATATATTTGGCCAATAATTTTCTCTTTTTCTTCTTTGGGTCCACATAATCATTGGAGTTGAAGTTGCTACCTATAGTCAGTGGTTTGGGTGGAGGGACCTGGAGTCCGACCTCGGAGCAGTGTCGCAATAGGTGCATGTGATAACTACCTATATTTTGTTGTCTAATAATAAAGGGACCTATTTCCCATGAAATAATTTTGGGTCAATATATGATGATTATGTTTGAACATATTACCTCTTATAACACTAATTGTTGGAATCACTTTGTTTTTGGTCATTTTCATAAAAGTTAGTTATTGTATAAATGTTCTCCTTTGTAGTTATCTACTTGAGTGTTTTGTAGCTTATCAAAGGAATAATTTGGAAGGATTATGACAGGTTTTCAACCACGGGATCTTCATCAAATGTAGGACACTCAATATGTCTCTTTTTCCTTTCTACTAGTAGTTAATTAATTGACCAAGTTAGTTACAAATGTTTGATTGCATTTATGGGATTTGGTTTGTTATTTAAGAAGTTGGCACTCTTTTGTGGATTTAACCCATAGCCATAAGGTGTTTTCCCTGTAACACTAGGTGACCAAAAAACACAGAAAATGGGCCTGCAGAAAATGGGCCTGCATCATATTCTCCCTATTTTTTACATCGTTTGGTCGAGTGTCTTATGTAAAATTGGACATGCTGGAATCCATCGATCAAATAGTTGAACATGGAAAGTTGTTTAATTGGGTTGAACGCGTTGTCTATATTTTGAGAACAAATTGTGAAGTGTGCCAAGAGATGATAAAATCCATCTTGTACTCATCACTGCTAATTTGGATCATAATGAGTCAGGCATGCCCAATTGGTTAGACCTCCTTCACAAAGTCGAAAACTCCTACAATGTTAAATTTTTAATTCTTTTCATCCTATTGGAAAGACTCAAATACAATATTTTCACCTCAATATATGTACCAGGAATGGGTCAAGACACTTAATAATGTTTTCCATCGATGGAGAGTAGCAGAGAACATCAAAATATATCTTCCCCATTATTTCACACACAAATGGGACTCGACATCATGAAAGTATGCTATGTGCATGGCATAGTCGTAGAGCCAAAGGAACTTGCATATCAATTGATAGTTGAATACATTTTCATTGAAGTCTCATGGTATTCCAATACCATCATGTTGATTCCACATCTAGCCTCAACCATCATCATTGGCATCATCATGCCTTTGAAAAATAGGGAAAACGATGAGGAGAAGGAAGTTGTCATCTATATTATCCCTTATGTAGTAAACAATGGGTCAACATCCAAATCCCATAAGAAGAATTCAACTGGAAGTAAACTAACAAAACACATAAAAACATTAATCGACTTACTAATCCAATTGACAGAGGATGATTGAAAAAATCTTATCCAAGATTCCAACAAGGTCGAATTTCAATATTCTTGAATAAAGAAAAAAGAGAGAAAGACACACAATAGGTTATTTCAACAAATATGATTTGACATGACAAAATAACAAGAGAGAAAGAAAAGAAATGAAAAAAAATATTGGAGCCAAGCATAGGACCCCAATATGTTGAAGAAATGGAACAAGAAAAAAAGATCATCGTGGAAGCCTTGAAGAAAAATATTACCATGAAGAAAAAATGTAAATACGAATGGAAAGGATGTAGTAACAAGTAAAAAAGGAATCCAAGGAAGATGAAGTTGTTTCTAGTGCATGAAGAAAGAAAAATGCAGAGAAAAGTATAATAAAAATAAAAATCCCCTTACCAATAGAAGAAACAAAATTCCCAACCCATGTTCCTACGATGCTTTGAAAGTTGACTACAATGCATTATACCACATATTCATTAAATTTGCACCAAGCTTCCCACAACCATCCATTTTCCAAAGCATCATGTACTAGCTACTTCTCTACCTTCACAAATATTTTCTTTTTTCATCCCAAGTACATTTGTCACACAATCCACTGTTGATGAACTCAGAGCACCGGCACCATCAACAATAACAAAGGATCAAAACTAGTAATAAAATATTCAAGATGAATGTGAAGCTAAAGCACATCTCGATGAAGCTTCGATCAATCAACTAGAACCACCAGCTACATATTTTCCAATAGAAGAAGTAGAATCAACCCCACTAGCAAATCCAACAGAATTAATTCTGAGAGATTCATTCATAGCAACATCACCATCAAGCATTCAAGCAACAATCACAAACACACTATTTTGTAAATTTTGGCACTTCATCATTTTTTATAATTTTCCAATCTCTATCTTCTTCAATATGAAGAAGGATATGAGGATGGGGGAGATTTTGGAGGGCCTAGTCGACTAGTTTACTAGGCCTAGTAGTCGACCAAGGTAAGGTGTCAGTCGAATTTGAAAGAAAATCGACTATGGAGTCAATTCGATTGACCGATGGGTTGGGTCGACTGGTTAGGAAGTTAGGAATAGTTGTAACTACCTGCCAATTGAATCAATGTATAAATAGATGTGATCATGTATGTAACAAGAGAGAAGAAATTGATCTTTGATCTACTATAAAAAAAATACTACCTGTTTTTGGTTCCACTATTACTTTTCTCCTCTGTCTCCTTCTATGTATGCATGCTTGTATATTATTGTATATTGCACTCTGTATATTATGTTGTGTGTGTTCCCTACTGGTAACTTCTTTGTGTAATCCCTTAAATTACAACAATAACCAAGGAAGGAAAATAGGGGCCTTACACCATAAATGTATCTCTAAGTCTCAATGACCATGAACGTGACCTCAAACAACAACATAGGCCCTTTAGAGGAAACATGTTTCCTCCAAGTGGAGCATGTGTACCATTATGAAGTCTTGTGCACTAGAGATGTGTGTCTAAAGGAAATGGTCATGATCAAAGGACGAAAATAATTCCCTAAGGTTATTGATGAATCCTTTAGCAATGAAGGGCCATAAAAATGTCCTCTATAGGGCATCATTGTCCTTTAGGTGATATATGGTTACCACCTCAATGTTTTGTGCATCAAGGATAGATCTCAAGGCCTTTAACATGGTTGGGGGGGTGTTATAGGGAATTGGACCATAAATGAATGTTCTTGGTCTAATGGGCCATGATTAAGGAATTGAATTACAACATGGCCCCTCTAAAATGGATCATTTGCATACAATTAAGATAGGGTGCAGTTGGGATTTTTTGTGTAGTAGGGATGGGTCTCTGGTAATTGAGCATGATTGGAGGACGAAAATATGTCCTTAACCACTAAATTTAATCGTGTAGGTATTATAGGACATGAAAGATTCCTTAAGCCACCATAAAACCCCTCTAGAAACTACATTTTTCCTTGAGTGGGATACAGGTACTATTACCCCCCAACAGTGACAACTTCAAAGATACCCCTATAAGGTGTCATGTTGTTTTTTTGCATGTGTTTTCCTGCTGATATTCTCCAAAATAATATATTTCTTCTCATTATCTCCATTAAATGGATGATTGTGCTAGCTCAGTTGTGGTATATCTCATGCTCCTCCCTCACTCCTTAGATGACAGATGCACTTTGGATGGTGTATTTTGGTTTCACTTTATCTATATTGATATTCCTTGTATTGGTGGTTCATTTGGATGTGATGCTATAACTTCCTAGTTAGTCATGAAAGTAGTAAATATTAAAGTTAAATATGATATCCCTTCATAACATACATAGTTTTATTATTTTCCTGATTGTACATTGGGGGACCATAGTTTTCCTTTAGAAGTGTTGTCATTTCTTGGGTAAATTTGTATTGTTGGGTAACTAGCTAAGGTAGAATTTCCCACATCCTAACTATGCTAGACACTTTCCACTTTCCCTGTTTCACTTCATTCCATCCATAAAAAAATCTATTTTTATCATGTATGACTTCTCAAATGTTAAAAGAAAGGTCAAATGAAGAAATCATGAATTAATAAAGAAAAAAGGCTAGAGGTGAAGAGAAATAAAGTCAAAATACAAAAATGTAAATATTAAGAAATGCCACCCCACTATGATTCCAAAGCTCCTAGTCCCTAGATTTTCTATGAATATCTAAAGAAAAATGGACTTGTTCAATAAAATGAACACAGAAAGAAAAATGTAAAAAGGGGTAGTAAGAAACAATGTTAAGGACATGTAACTCAATGCGAAAGATCCCCCTTGAAGGCTATTTGTTGGGAGTAGGTCTATTTTGGGAAGAAAGTATATTTTGGGTGCAGGCCTATTTTTGGGAGAAATATCTATTTTGGGAACATGCCCAATTTTGGAGAGAAATATATACTTTTGGAGCACGTGCAATAGGTGGCAGGAATGCAGCATGCGGAAAAAAGAAGGAAAATCAATATGCAGGAGGAAGAGAAAAGTGGCGCACATGCAAACGGGCCTAACTGTGGTAGGGTTAGGGTTTTTGAAAAATATTGTAACAGCTATAATCTTGTAAAGTAGTATAAATCATGACCTAGGAGGTCTAGGTAAGGGGAGAGTTAGTTGATTATTGAGAGTTAGTTGATTGAGAATCTATTGATTGTAATACGTTTTGTGGTAGAGTGGAATAAGCTAGTATTTGAGGGTTAGGTCACAGGATGAGGAGTATGGTGTGACCTAGTCAGCCTCACAGAGGGTACTTACCCTCATTTTGATTGTATTACTGAGGATGTAATCTCTGCAGCGCAATATTTTGAAGCAGAATAAATAAAAGGGCAGAGAAGCTAGATCTTTGTGGATGTAGCCCCAGGAGGGGGTGAACCACGGTAAACCTTGTGTTCTATGCAATTGTTAAGGAATGATTTACTTTTATATTAATCACTAGCTCAAGAATAAATGGTAAAAATAGTTAGATCAATATGCATGCATAATTTTAAAGATGAATGAATCATAGAAGTAGATGAATGATTAACAAGGATAATGCATGAGGAAAAGAAGCTAACCACAATCCCCACTCATTCCTAGACTACAAACAAATGAGTATTGCAGTCCCCCATAAAAGTTATATCGGATGAGACTGCGTTGTGGACCCTATGTGCAACATTTCCTTTTGGTTTACAAGGTGGGAAGGTAGTTTTGAGGGTTTTGTTGGAAACCTATTTGAGATCAGAACCTGGGTTGGCTCCAGAAAAGTAACGAACAAATGGTTTCGTTGTCGGCTAGAACGATACAGGATTAACTGGACGGGACTTGTGGAAGAAAATAATGAGGGGTGAAAGTATAAAAGGGAATGTTCAGGCCATGGAATCCAATGAAGGTGGATATTGAAAGAGCACTGAGAAAAAAGGAACTTGATTTTGTGCAAAAGGATAGCATAAACCCTAATTTGACACCATGCAAGTATCTCGACAAATATGTGTTTAGCAACTTGCATGAGGTATTTTTTTGTGATTTCCCACATCTTTTTCAAGAGTGGTTATTGAGGTTGAAGTACAACCACCCTACGAATTGGTTCATACAACTAGAGTGGAATCCTATGGAGATTGTGCAGTTACAAAAAGTTAATAACAAATTCACACACGTAGTAGATTTCTGGTTAGACAGTATTGTTGCATGGTTTATCACCAAATTTTTAGTAGATACTGTCAAATCCTACACTGCTACAGAGTAGGATCTTCTGAAGGGACCCAGAGGTAGATAAATCAGATCTTTGTATACTTCAATCAATATTTTATTGTATGACAAAGTTGTGATGACCATGGAATCAGATAGCTAAACTTTCTCGCATGCATGGGGGAAGGGGGAAAGCACTGATAGGAGGTTGAGATATGGATAGGGAGATGGATAAGGGAAAGAAGGAGGCCATGGACCCAATCATAATGGAATAAGACTAGATAAAGAAGATAAAAGTTGTAAATGTGTGCAGTGGAAGACCTTACCAATATAAGATGAATAACAAGAAGTGAGCCATATCCGACAGAGAGGGTTTGATGAGCGATGAAGAAGAGGTAGAGGATCTTCGGGATGTGGAGAATATTGATGAAATCATCCACACAACATATGAAAGGAAAACAATATTTCAAGAGTTAGGAACAGAATAAATAACTCCAATATAGATCACCGTCAGGTGGAACCTACAACCCCATGTGCGACTAATACACCTGAAAGAACACCAGTGTTTAGACAATCGAATTTTAGTGGAAGAAGGGAAATAGGACAGGGGTTCAATCAAGTAAAATCAACTGGGGGATCAAGTTCACGAAGTTAAAGTCAATTATCTGCACCGCGCAGAGGCAATAGTTCAACACAGTTTAAAATGGCAGGACAATATCCCACGATCAATTACCAGAATTTCAGAGAGAGGCATCGGAGGACCTTGAAAAGAATTTATTCATCTGTGAGAAGATCTGGGAAGTGAAGAAAATAATATATGAGGATACAAATCTGACACAGTTAGATATAACACTAAGAGACCGCACGTTGGACTAGTACATGAGGATAAATGTAAACAGTCCACAGGGAGTACCAAAGACTATCGCAGACATGAAAAAACTATTGGTAAACGAGTTTCAGAAGCCTAGATCAGAAGACCAGTACATGAATGAAATGATTGAAATCAGGAAGAAACTAGGTGAGTCTATTTGGGATATTGATCATAGGTTCAAACATCTGAAAGGAAAGTTAAAATATGCAATTACTGACATGCAACATAGGCACTTATTTGTGAACTCACTGTTACCACACTTAAAGTATCCTTTGAGACAACAAAAGTTCCAAAATCATGCAGAGGCTCTTTAGGAAGCCCTACAACTGGAAGAGAACCAGTATTAGAAAACAGATCCATCAATTGAGGAGATGAAGGAAGATTTTAAGAATCTAACAATTCAACTTAACCAGAATAAGGGAAAAGAGAAAAGAGAATTTGTTTGGTGTACACTATGTAGGACAAAAGGACACCATAAGAATGAATGTCCAACTTTAGCGCAGTACCTAGAAACAGGGTGGTCGAACCCCTTTGCAATAGGACCATGGAGAAAGATTTGTAAGATGCATGGGAATGATCCATATCATTGTCCAATGATTCAGAAGTATAAGACAATACCAAAAAGTTCATATTGAAACTTTTTCAAATCAGTGGGTCATGATGATAAGGATTGTAGAACGTTGGAACTGATGAGAGAAAGAAATTCAAACACTTATAGGGTGAAAGAAGATATTATGATAGGGAAATTTTCACCTCAGTTTAGCCAGGTTCCACCACCATACAACAATGTGTAGACGTATTACAACAACATGAATCCACAGTATAACCCCATGCAGTATAACCAGGTACCCCAATACAATGCATCATGAGGAGATCGAGGTGGATACATAGGTGGAGTATGAGGAAGAGGAGGATTTGGAGGAGGAATAGGACCGACATTGTGCCAAAATTTATAAAAAATGGGACATTATGCAAGGGATTGTCCACTTCCACCATCAACATGTATGTATTGTTGCGCAACAGACCCTGACATAGAAGAATGCCCAAACCTCTTGGGAAAGATCTAGTAAAAAAGAAACCGGAACAACCTGAATGTCTAGTGGATTTCTAGAGAATATAGGGATGATGGGAAAAACATCAATATATTCACTCGATGAGGATCCAAGTCAGGATCTAATGCAGCAAAACAAGATCTATCTCAATACCAATGGGTCAAGAAGAATACTGAGCCATAGAAGCAGTTTGATGCACGGAAAGAAAAGGAAATATTTAAGGAGGCCAGACAGGAGCTTCTCAAGTAGAATTTTGTGTCTACATCAATCACGCAGCAAAATCAAGACCCACCAATGTACGAGATGCCATATTCAATGGACCATACCAGTAAAGGACAACCTTTAGAGATAGCAAACTACCATAAAGACTTTTCTCCAATCCTATGTTAAGTTATTGAATGATCCATGATCTATTAAGGTCTTAAAAAATATGCTAGAAAGATGGAACATAGAGGTAGAAGGGAAGTTAGAGAAGATTACAATCAATCATCTCCATACAAAAAGAAGGACAAGAAGAGAATTCATGCTAAATGCCAACAATGAGGATTTCAACATGGGAGATATTATACTGGATTTAGGCTCTTAAGTAAATGTCTTGCCTATGAAGACATGGAAGTGTATGGGAGAACCCACATTAGGCTATTCACCTGTCCAGTTGAAACTATAAAATCAACACAGAGTATTACCAATTGGAAGGCTTAAAGGTGTGATAGTAGATTTGGATGGACTGCCCACTATGGAAGATTTTGAAGTGATAGAGATAGTATATGGCACAAAAAATTACCCAACATTAATTGGATTGGATTGGGCATTTGATAACCAGGCTATAATCAACCTGAAGAAAAGGAAAATGAATTTTGAATCGGGAAAATATAGAGTTATTGCACCATAGGATCCTTCATAAGAAGAAAGGTTTGTACATGTGACTTGTTTGGATCTGGAAGAAATAAACTAGTTGTACAGAACCACTGCACAAGAAGAGGATTATGTCAACACAACTGTAGATGGGGTACTTAGCTGGAGAAGCATTACATCATGTGATTCGGAGTCAGAAACAAGTTTGGAGAATTGGCAATAGTGACTACATGAAGTCTCCACAAGGAGGTGCACAAGAATAGATTGCGCAGTAATATGGGTTGGTACAGAGATAAGGGAACCTCCCATTTTTCATGGGATAAATCACTTAGAGGAATTCTTGAAATAATATGAGGAGGAAGTTTTGGAAAATCAGAGGCTCTTAGCCATGGGTATTTCACTTAAGGAAACACCTGCAAGATGGTGGGGTGAGCACAAAGAAACAATTCAAGACTGGTATCAATGTAAATGACTATTGCACATTAGATTTGGTGTAGAACATGGGAGAAATATAGTGAAAACATATGATGGGTGAGGAACACCAGTTGAAGACTTGGAGAAGTGCATAACACAATAGAGGATGAAACCGGAAGAGGAATGGCCTCATCACTTTATTCATACATTGGAAGGGATCCCAGGGAACTGGTACATAGACCAAGAGATGTGCAGAGGCACTACATAATGGATAGGATTACAATAGAATTTTGTATTAACCTTCTCATTCAAGCATGAGAAACCCAACATTTATTTATCTTTGAAGCTGATAAGGGGATTGATATTTTTTTATGAACTAGAGGTTGAAATCATAACATAATATCAATAGCGGAACAGGCAGGAAATCAAAGAGTTACTCTCATGTCATCGTGTCAAAGAGGAAGCACCAAATGAAGATGATTTGCGCAACATTCAGATCACAAAGATTAAAGGAGAGAGAGAGGTGGAAGGCCCATCTCTGGAGTCAGAGGCATTTGCTACACCAATCAAATTTAAGAAAGTCAACATTGGGATGAATGAAAATCCTAAAATGGCAAGTATTGGAGACTATTGGGATGAGAAAACATTAGAAAGAATAACAGAGTTACTATGTGAATACAGTGACTTGTTTCCAACAACCTTTACAGAGATGAAAGGCATAGCGGGGGATATAGGTGAGATGAAGATACCCCTCAAACCCGAGGCTAGACCTATCAGACAGAGACCTTACAGGATGAATCTAGTGTATAAGTAGAAAGTGAAAGAAGAAATTGACCAAATGTTGGAAGCTGGCATTATAGAACTAATAGAGAAATGTGAATGGATCAGTCCCATGGTAGTCCGAGAAAAGAAGTAAGGGGGCATAAGGATTTGTGTAGATTTGAGGAAACTCAATTATGCTTGCTTACATGACCCTTTCCCTACCCCTTTTACAGATGAGGTCTTGGAGAATGTGGGAGGCCAGGAAGAATATTCATTCACATATGGATTCCCAGGTTACCATCAAATCAAAATATCTCCAGAGGAAAGGCATAAGACTACTTTTTCTAAAAAATGGGTATCCTACCAATATACAGTCATGCCCTTTAGATTGAAGAATGCGCCAGCTGTCTTTTCAAGGGTAGTCATAGTTTCTTTTAAGGAATTCATACATCAATTTATAGAAGAGTATCTAGGGGTATGCATAGATTACTGCACCAATTAAAGGGGTATAAAGGGATATGCATAGATTACTGCACCAATGGAAAATTTGTTAAAGAAGGACACCAGATTTCAGTGGAATGGGGATTGTCAATGAGGATTGGACACTCTAAAGGAAAATATGGTGACAAAACCTATGTTAGTATTTCTAAATTGGGAAAAGACAATTCATGTGCATGTAGATTCATCAACAATAACACTTGGAGAAATTTTGGCACATCCAGGTGCAGGGGACTTAGACCATCCTATAGACTTTACAAGAAGGAAGTTGTCAGAATCTGAGTAGAATTACAACACCACAGAAAGAGAAGGCTTAGACATGGTATATGCACTTTAGAAATTCAGGCACTATTTATTGGGTAAACACTTTAAAATGTTCACAGATCATTCTTCCCTCAAATATCTAGTCAACAATCCAGTGTTGGGGGGGGGGATATGCAGATGGATGTTATTATTCCAAGGATTTGATTTTGAAATAATAATCAAACCAAGGAAGTTGAATGTAGGCCTGATCACCTGTCAAGGGTAACCAATGGAGAAGAACCTACTAAATTGGAAGACAACTTCCCTGATGCAAAACTATTTTCAGTACAGGTAGTTGATGAATACTTCGCTGATATCATTGAATAATTAAGTACAGGAGTTGTGCCATAGGAGTTTAGTATTGTGCAGAAGAAAAACATAGTAGTCAGAGCTACAGACTACCAACTCATTGCAAGTCATTTATACAATATGGCTGCATATATAATTTTGAGAAGGTGTGTATTGGAACATGAACAACCCAGGGTTTTAGCAGAAGCCCACGAAGGCATAGTTGGAGGACACTATGTTGGAAAATATATTGCGTAAAAGGTGTTGCATGCAGGACTATGGTGGTCAATAACTCATAAATATGCCAATGAATACTTCCATAGCTATGATTTATGTCAGAGGGTTGGAAAACCAAACAACAGGGATGAGATGCCCCTAAGACCACAAGTAACTTTGCAGGTATTTACAAATGGGAAATTTATTTTTTCGAGCCTATTAATACACCAGCAAGAAGTTCAGGAGCCAGATATATCATTACTGCAACCAAATATTTAACCAGATGGGCAGAAGAAACACCAGACAAAGATTGCAGCGCAAAGACAACAATGCACTTCTTATTTGAGCACGTGATCACCATATTTGGATGTCCCAGGATTTTGATGAGTGACCAAGGCTCTCATTTTATTAATAATACCATTAAGGCTATGACTGAGGAGTTTGATGTATATCACCAGAAGATTACACCATATATTCCTCATGCAAATGGGACAGTAGAAGCTTTCAATAAGATTTTGGAAAATGCTTTGACTAAGATATGCAACGTTAACAGGGATGATTGGGACTTGAAAATACTAGCAGTACTATGGGAATACAATACCACATGCAAGAATATGATAGGAAAAACACCATTTAGATTGGTGTATGGATAGGAAGCAGTGGTGCCATTAGAATTTTTGGTACCCAGTCTATGCGTAGCAGCAATTACCAACATGACAGAAAGAGGCACGGTATAGGAAAGGTTAAGTCAACTGATGGAAATGGAAGAGGACGTGATTCTAGAATGATTTCACTAGTAAGTACATAAAGCAAGGGACAAATCTTGCCATGACAGACACATTAAGAAGAAAATCTTTAAGGAGGTACACCTTGTTCTTCTCTATGAAATCAAATTTTTGCAACACCCTGGTAAGTTCAGAATGCATTGGCTAAGGCCATATGAAGTAAAGACTGTTACATATGGAGGATATGTTCATCTAAAGGATTTGGGAGGATAAAAACTGAAAGGAATGGTCAACGGTAGTCGATTGAAACTGTACAGGGACAGTCGACCTACTAACTCTTAAAAAGTTGCAACACAGAAAGAAAGTCATGTATATAGTGTACTATAGTAGATATTAGGAAAGAAAACTGATAAAAAGAAAAAAAAAATGTACAAAAAAGAAGAAAAATACAAAAAGAGGTAGAATTTGGTTAAACAAAAGGAAAGTGGAAAAAAGTCATGTGCAACAATTACTGTGAAAATATAGAAAGACAACACATAGGAAAAATTGGACTCTACACAAATGCACGGAAAAAGTAAAAAAAAATTATGACCGAGTCTATAAAGTGAGAAATAATGTGTTAGCTCGACATTTTGTGATTTTTTAGCACAGAGAGAGATACAAGTGTGTTCCCTAGGTATAATTGTGCGAACAAGAGAGAGAATGTTCAAATAAGATATAACATGACACCACCAAAGTTTGGTGCTCCAAGGAAGTACGTATAGGTTACTCAATAGGGCCAAAGGAGGAAGAAAAGGATGGTAGAACCTGAGAACGTCGTCGAGCTTGAATATGTCACCACTTCTAAGATAGATTCACTCAAACCGACAAGGGTTGAGGAGGAAACATCAAAAATGGCACAAGGAGAAGTAGGGAAGAGTTATGGGACTTGAAATGGTATTACAAACCCTAATCTTGAAACATCGGCTAAACCCGATGAAATGAAGGGTCAACAATAGGGCTGCGATGAAGAGGATGTGTTGGTCGAGGACATCACCAACCAGACGAAATATGAGGGGGAAGAATATGACATAGAAACAAAAGAACAAATTCCATATATTGTTGGGAAGAAAATAAAGGTGCAGGACACCATAGAAATTACACTTCCCTACCTTCAAGACACAGTGGTCACTATGGAGGACATGCTCGGAAAAGTACCTAAACTAAGGTACTTGGACCACGATCTGAGAGATGAAACAAAATTCCCATATTTGGCCGAGGAATCCTACCTAGAGAACACATGCGATATTGGACCTCTAGGAAAACAAATCATGGAACCTGCGCAGTGGATAACAATGCTCTACAACTCTGGGATAATGAACCTTCTAGACATAGCGCACTTCGGGCACAGTAAAAATGTTGGGCTTTGTGTGAGACAATTGTTATCCTGGGTACATGGCAGAATTCTTTGGATGGATAGGCTAGTATAGCTCGATGTGGTGTTGATCACCAAAATTACGGTATTACCCACATTAGGTGCACAATGAGAGGAATACTTGGACAATAAAGTGCACGATAAGGAGATCGTCGAGCTAGTCAAGGAACAATTTAGTACCAGCAAAGGAAACAAGGGAATTTTTCTTAGAGATATCAATGATAATGTGACAAGGTTCGTCAGAAATATCATCTCTTGCAAGCTACTAAGGAAGTGCAGAAAAGAAGAGGCTCCAGCAGGCATCATCACAGTCATCACGTAGTGCGCGAAGGGAGTAATGTTGAGTTGGGAGTCCTACCTCCTGAACTATTTCTTGATCGATTGCAAAGATGCATAGGATAATGGAACTGAGTTTCATTATTCTTGGCTCATTATCCTCATAGATTTGGTAGGATGGTAGGAGCCAAAGTTTTCAACCTTTATGGATAGGAAAGGAAAGTGCTACGCGGCCAGATATGAATCCCTCTAGCAATCCAAGGACAACAAAAATCAGCAGGCAAATATAATGGTGTTCTCTATGCTGTTGGAATAGATACAACAACACACAACCAATGTGTGGTGAATTCCTATGTAAGTGGTCTAGGAAACTGAATGGATAGCCATGTTTAAAGAATTTAGGCACTATATGTGGATCTAGGCTGCAAGGGATCCAAAGAAGGAATGGTTGGAGATGTAATACTGTGTCACAAGGGAAGATATTGACTGGATAATCAAAGACTGGCATGCGCAGTGGAAGATGTTAGTAGAGAAACCAACAACAAAGTCAGTTGCAATGCAATCAACCAAACCTAAGGAGAAATCCAAAGCAGGTCCTTCTACAAAGACAAACAACCCAGTTGTTAACACTAGGAAGGTTGCAACATGCACTCAGGAGTCAGGAAGCAGTACAATGCCAAAGAGACCAAGGATGACATCAACGGTGCCCTGGACAGATATTCATCAGGATGCCAAGAAGGGGGACACATATCAATATGGGGAGGAAAGGGTACAAGCGACGACAAGTGGGGTGAAATCCTCACAGAAAAAAAGGAAGACAATGTAGGTAGAGGAGATGTGAAAAAAGATGACGTACACCAAGGAGGACCCAGTCATCACCTTGACAGAGGATGATGTTGAGCTAGTGGTGAAAAAGGTCATGGATAGGGGGGAAGAATTGGTATGCATTGTATAAGAACAAAGAGAAGAGATCATGGCCAAACTCATAATATTCCACGAAACTCTAAAACAATTACAAATTCATGCAGTGTCGCGAGCCACAGTGCAACAACATGAAAAGACACAACAACCCCCTGCACAGAAAGAAGGAGATGAGACAATTCAGATAGTAGTGCAGGGAAGGAATATATTCATGGTCACATGGAATATGGTCAGAATCAATCAACATACCATGCAGAAACCCATGGGAGACATTGAGTATTTTGAGGTAGTCATTGTGAAGATAACCAAAAAAACATTATATGGACTCTAGGCTAGTATAATGAAGGAAGTACAATCCAGAGCCCGTGCAAATGCCACTAACTTGGAGGTTGGTAGGGGAGTCACTGAAAAGTTACATATCACCTACAACCAGTTGACCTTGGAGAAGGAGGAGGAAAAAGAACGTGTTGGCAAGCTAGAACAGGGACTAACAATTGTATACAACCACATTCCAGATAGTGCGCAAGAACCGAATAGGAGTGTAGGGGAAATGATAAAGATCATTGGGAAAGTGATTGAAGGATATAGGTAGGATATCAAGGAGTTGAAAGAAAAAAATAATCCTATGACTCCTCCTGAGGTTTGAGAGAAAACAGAGAAACAAACCTCACTCCGGATAGAGGAGATGCCAAGGGAATCAAACGAAGTCGCATAACTTTTTGACAGAACTGCACATATTTGGACCACTTTGGAAGAGGATGAAAAGGTCCAATAGTTGGACCAACAAGAGGAGGAAATCAATGCTACCATGCAGGAGATGAATCATCGACAGAAAAACATGAGCATTCTTGAGTGCTTGAAGGGTACGCAAGAGATGAAGACCCTGCAGACAGAGTTAAAGACAGTGCATAGATTAATTAGAAAGAAATACAAGCCCAGTTGGATCCCCTACAGGAAAAAGTAGCACATATAATTGAATATCTGGAGGAAGAGAACACAAGGATGGCACAGGAACATTCAGAAAGCGTAGCAGTGCTACAAGAACAGATAACAGTGCATATAGTCAAGGCGCTAACAGACAAAGTTGCATAGGTGAAGGAAAAAGGAAAGGAACTAAAAGAGAAGATCCACAGCTTAGATAAGGTTGTATAGGGAGAACACACCACCTGAGTGGCTCGGGACGAGCCACATGTCAGTGTTGGGGGCATGTTGGGAACATGACTATTTTGGAAAGAAAGTCTATTTTGGGTGCTGGCCTATTTTTGGGAGAAATATTTGTTTTGAGAACAAGCCCAATTTTGGAGAGAAATATCTACTTTTGGAGCATGCGCAATACGTGGCAGGAAAGTAGCATGCAAAAAAAGAAGGAAAAGAAGCATGTATGAGGAAGAGCAACGTGGCACGCATGCAGACATGACTAACTATGGTAGGGTTAGGGTTTTTGACAAAGATTGTAATGATTATAAGCATGTAAATTAGTATAAATAAGGACCTAAGAGGTCTAGGTAAGGGGAGAGTCAGTTGATTATTGAGAGTTAGTTGGATGGGAAGCTATTGATTGTTACATTCTTTATTGGTTGGCAATTCCTTTATTCATTCTTCTCATAACAAACGGTTATATTCAAGAACCAACTACATCGGGAACCCCATCCTTCAATAAATAGTGAGGAATCCCTCAATACCTATCATAGAAAATATCTCAACCAGGAACCCCTAATATCCACACCCAATACATATTTATATAGTCATCTAGGGATAAAACCCCTAATCTTCTCATCCCAAAAAATACCCCATTACAATGCATGACCAGTTCAGTTAATTGGTTTTTCAGCTACTTTCTTCTGCTTTCCAATCTACACATTGGTTTTATACTATTATTTTATTTATGGAATGTCGATTTTTCATCATTCTTCCATGATTTATTCTCCTGCTCTCTTGATTTATCCATTGTCAGCTTTATTATTTTGTCTATGCATTTTCTTCCTCCTGTGCACTTTCCTCCTTCTACGCATTGTCCTCTTGGATGCACCTTAGTTGTGCGCTTCCTGTATTTCCTTATTCTTCCATGCACTTTTCCCATACTTAGGATTTTTTCCAAAGACCGTATCGAAACTCCAAATTTTTTTCCAAGATTGCTTGTCCAATAGGCCTCCAACACTCACCTATGGCTCATCCCGAGCCACTCAGGCCTATTTCCTGTTCTTCCATGTTGAAATGAAGTTTTGAGAGGAATATTTTTCTACCTCCACCTCTTTGATGATTTTGTCCTTTGTTGTTGCCATCTCCTTTCCCCCCTATGCGGTCAATATTGTAAGTTTGTCCTCTGCTTCAATTATTTCTTGCTTGACCTTACCCTGCACAGTGGCCAACTCTCTAATTACCCTCATTACTTTCTCCTGTAGTGGTCCCAGTCTCTATTAAATATCCTTTGTTGATCCCTAATTCACACCACTTCTACATATTCCTGCCACTAAGCCAAAATGGATGACATACGCTCCACTAGTGATAGTGTAGCCACCTTTTTGTTGCATGGTGCACCTGTTCTTGTGTTTATCTTAACCTGGCCTCTATGTCCTTAATCTCGGGATCTTCTATTAATTTTTTCCACACTTGTGTACTCTCCCCACATCATTTTGCACATTCTCCTTCTACCTTCTTAATTTTGGAAACTGATGTCGTTTCCATCCTCACCCTGCCTTCGTGCACCTCTAGTGGCTTTCTCGGCATATTCCTCAATTGTAAGTCCTATATATGCTTCATGAAGCCCTTAATGACTTCACCAATTTTCAACACTTTCTCCTCCACAGTAGCTTCTAATGCTATTAGAACTTCTAGAATTTCCTTATATAACTTTTGGACTATTGCTTGTGTCTTTTACACCATACTCACGACTTCATCTTTTTCCTTTAAATCTTTCTTGGCCTTCTCCTCTTGTTGCTTGCTCAGTTTTTGGTTTGTTTCTTCGCAGTAAGCCTTAGATTTTCTTTCGTATCCTTGTTGAATACCTCTTCCTGCATAATATCAACATAAGTCTGAACAACGACATCAAGGGTTGTGTTTCCCATGGTGAAGGCATCATTTCTATCAAGAGAAATAATTATGTTAATCCTCCTCTTCCTGTAATCTTCCTCTGTCGATAATTCGTTGGGTTTTCTTGAGCCCAATATTATCCACCTCCTCGCATACGCCTCTTGGAAAAATACTTGAGAATCAATTTGGGCATCGTATACGAGGCCAATTTCTAGGAAACCTCTCTTTCAGTGGGATCTTGATCCTCTTCCTCCTCGTTTACTGAAAAGGAGCGTTCATAACCCTTGAACATGTTACCTCCTCCATTTAAATCTACATGAAAAGTTACATTGAAGGAGATGTGAGCTCCTGTACCTGGTATGCTCTTAGCACACAAGTATTTTTCCCTAGCCAGTTCTGCGAATTTTTACTTGTTGGTAATGTCCTAATCCACGAACTTGAGGCCGACAATATTTCCAAGAATATCTCCTTCCCTATGCACCCCAGGTGCGACCGATGATACTGCTAGCAGATCTTTCCCATGTGCTGGTACTTTGAATGGTGGCACGGCATCCATCCTTGGTGGACGATAATCTCTATGAAAAATATCTTATAAAGTCAAAGTTAAATCTCTGGCTATCTCCTCGACTTATGGTGTCACCACTAGTCTATTTTCCTATTTCCTCGTTGTTTCAGATAGTCCTCCAACTTTCGACGGTGCCATTCCACTTATGTGACAGATTCTTGGACTATATCTAAGTCTCTTCATGGGTAGTTGTGGCTCGTCTCTAGTGGTGCTTCTGTTTTTACTCTCATTTGTATGAAAAAATGATTTACACTTAACGATCTTCTATTGTGTTTTTGCTTCCATGCTCATCCTAACTTAACTAACGTGTCCCATCCATCACCATGGTTGATGAGTTGCTCCATAATTGCATCTTGATTACCAAATCCGTCGTGTGGTTTTTCCCTCGTACTGTCACTCTATCGTGATTTCTAGTGGCTTTTACCATTTAATACTCTACGATACCTTTATGACCTATCACTCCCACTTGATAACCATCATTTTCATGTTTTAATGCTTTTAACAGTCTTTTCATTGCCAAACTATGCACTTGTTCTTCGTTGTTTTATCTATTTGCTTCACAGTCTGTCTCGTCCATGTATTGTCTTTTGAATTGATGCAGTTCCATTCTAGTGCGTGATAATCATCCCTTCTATGCAAGTTCTTATGCCTTGGTACTCGAACACTCTTTCTATTTTTCCTATATATACTTTTTATTTGATTTCTTCCTTTTCTACTTTTATTTGTTTTTTCCTTTTTTTCCTTGCTACTATGGTACATCTACTATAATACACAAGTTCTAGCATAGCCAAGATTACTGTGGAGACTGCTGGCCATATCTATAGATTTTCATCCGACTTCCATTCACCATTCCTCCAAATACTTCTCCATTCAAGGTTCCCAACCACGCAACACCTATCTTTGTTACTTGTTGAATCACATAGGGTCCTAACTAGTGCATTCTAAACTTCGCTAGATGTTGCATGAACTTGTTGTCATAGATTAGTACCAAATATCCAACTTGAAAAAAAAAATTGATGTGTTGATCATGCCAAGCTTCCACTCTATCCTTCTGAACCTGCTGATGAAAGCCTATGACAAACTAGTCTTCCTCAAGCCATACCAATTGTGACAATATCTGTTCTATTGCATCAGTGTTTGATAGCTCAGTGATTGTTGTAATGCGTAGGCTACATCGATGTTGTGATTTGTACATTTCCTTCGATAAATTTCCTGTAATAACCTGTGTGACCCAACGTTTCCATCATTTTTATGACTGTTGTAGGAGGTTCTATCTCTATAATTATTGTGATCTTAGATAGATCTACTAAGAGTCCTTGTTTGCACACTATGTGTCCCAATATAATTCCAAACGGTGCGCAAAAAATGCACTTCTTTAGGCTCAACGAAATATGACATTTTATTCACCTATCCAACATCATCCGAAGGACTTATATAAGATCCTTCAGTAGAATGAACACAATCCAATCATCCAGGTACACTTCTAAGAACTTATGGATGAACTCCTTGAATGTTGAAAACACTACTCTGGAAAATACCGCCAGGGAATTATTCAATCCAAAGCACATGATTGTATACTGATAACTCCCCCATTCTATCGCCAAAGTGGTCTTGTGTTGATCCTCCTATGCAATTTTATCTCATGGTACCCAGAGAATCCATCTATGAAATAATAATTCTCTTTTCCTCCTACATTCTCCAGTACCTCATATGTTAATGGTGTTGGAAATGGATCATGTAAACATGTGTCATTCATCTTCTTCTGATCCACACAAATCATGATTCCTCATGTCTTCTTGTCCTACACCACCATTAGACTTATCCATTTGGATTCCTCTACCAATTCAATAATTCATGTGTCCAACATCCTGTCTAGTTCATATTTCACCTTCTCTTTGTACTTTGGATTTAACCTATAAGGCCTCTGGCACCCTGGCTTAGTGCTTGGTTTCATTGGAATATTCATATCACCTAATTCTCCTTCTATCCCCTTCATATCTGAAAATATCATTGGGAAAAGGCTTGGTATTCTCATAGTAAGTCTGCATTCTTCTCTACTGTCTCATCACTCCAATAATCTCCTATCTGTGCAAACTTGGGATTCTCTATTGTCCCAATGTTTACCTTCCGCATCTTTATCAATTGTGTGTATGCAGCGGACTCAATCTCTGTCTCTTCTACTGCTCGTTATCCTTTTATTTAAGGTACTTGTACATTTCTAGGATCTTCCTCATCCCATTCTTCCTTAGCTACATTGTAGCACTCCATTAATTCATGGATATTTATATTGTCTCTGTGCGCACTGCACAATAATACTACCTACATCGTTCCTTATTCCAAGAAAATTTTACTTTGAATATCCTATAATGTTTCATCTATGGATGGGGATTCATGTTCGAATGTGAATGTGACTCTAAACCTCTAAATCGACTCTTCCCATTGTTTCATCTCCCTACACATTTCCAATTCTAGATACTAGTTCTTCAGAATTGTGTCCAGTGTGTGTATAAATTTTTTTGTCCATTCTATCTCTGGTACTAAAATCCATAGAGCCTTACACTGTTCAATATGACCCGCTGGATCACTCTCTCCTATATACTTCTACGCAATTTTTTCTTCCATAGAGCCAAACTGTATATGCATTAGTCAGATGCACTGTGACCAATCTTTTATCCCCTCTCTATTTCCATCCCACCATCTAGATAGAGTGTCCTTTAAGACTACATCAAGTGATAACAACCTTTGTTGTTCGAGTACCTACAATTTAAATTCCTTTACAAACATGCTTATATCAGTTAATCCATAATAACTGGGTGAATCACATAGCTATGTTCCAATCCAACACAAGGATCAATTTATGCATGCACATCATCTAGTTTACACTTCATGCATCCTCTATTTTCAATGCTCTAGACTTGCTTATGAATATGATGCGCACAAACTAATACTTCTCCAACTCAACGCAACATCCACTATTGAGTTGGCATAATCCTTCATCCAAACAGTCATGGTGTATAAGTTGTCAATGTGATCCAGATTTTATGAGAAGAATGAAATGAATATAGATATATATTATTAACACTGATATTCATTGAAAAATAATAGAAATACAGTAAAACTTGGCTTCTATTAATAAAGAAAATATGTTGAAACTGTAAAATGCAGACTGAAACAAGCTTGCTAGAATGGTGGTGGCTTATCTCTGAGAAGAGATGTGACAGTTGCACTCATTCACAAGAATAAGAGTACCATGATGTTCTAAAATCCATTTTACAATAAACATGAATGCCAAAAAACCTAGACATACAAAAACCTAACCCTAGGAGATGAAGCGCCAAGAGTCATACAAGCCGCGTTGGGGTAAGTTGGTACATCAACTTCCTGGGATTGTAACTTTTTCATATGATATATGTTTTAGGCACACAATAGCTTGTTGTAAAGTTATATCTAAGGACTACACATTATTATTTCAAAATTTTACTCCATATACAATTTGACTCCATCTATAGTTTGACTGTGGCAAGCCCTAAAAACATTGTTTAGGGCCTCAAAATAGCCCCAGAAGTTCAGGATCCGAAAACTAGGAAACAAACTGCCAAACTAAAAAAATGCCAAGATGAGCCAGTTGGAATAGGTGGGTGGCCATCGATATCCACCTGGATCAATCCTCCCCCCTTAGTAATAAATGGTAACTATTGCATTGAGTTTCCCCATCAGATGAGAAAATTTCTCTTGAATTTGGCCCCAGGTGAGCCACTTGACTTGGTGAAGGAGCTGGCCTACTTTGACAACACGATAAAGATGGATCTTCCGCTGGTGAGTTCCCTTGACCTGTGTTTCCATGATATTATTATAGGATTCATGTTCCATGCAGTTAGGGTTGAGCTATGTTGGTGTCAATTGTTCTTCTTTCTCTGAGGTGTCCAATAATGGTGGAAAATATGGTTGAAGGAGATCCACATTGAACACTGGGTGAAATCCAAGGAAGGAGGGAATGTTGAGATCAAAAGAATTGTCTCCAAGATCCTTGGTGATGGTGTAAGATCCATAGCGGAGTGGATGAATCTTCCAATGGGTCCCTGTAAGACATTCTTTTTTAAAGTGCAACCAAACTTTGTCTCCCACCTGAAAATTTTGTGGCACCTGGTGTTGATCATGGCGATGCTTGTACTTGGAATTGGACTTCTGTAAAATATCCTGAACCTATTGGTGGATGTGTTGGATCCACTTCAATAAACCATATGGCTTTTTCGGCTTCATTTTGAGCATGGGACGATTCATCCTGGGTGGTCGCAAGGGGTAGTGCAACATCCATGGGACCCAACAGTTGAAATTCCAACCCCACCTGAAAGGGGTTGTGGTCAGTTGAGCTATCTATGGATCTATTGTAGCTTTGTTGAACATAAGTAAGAATTTCATCCCATGTGCAGGGGTTCTTGTAATTGTACATGCACAAGATATGCATGATCATCCAGTTGACGACCTCATTTTGGCCATCCATCTGGGGGTGGAAAGTGGTGGATTTGGTGAGCTTGGTGTCCAGTAGTGACCAGAGGCTTGACCTGAATGTGTTGAGAAACCGAATGTCCTGATATGAGATAATGGTTTGTTGTATCCAAAAATATACCAACACCTATTCAAAGAAGAGCTTGGCAGTGGCCTCCACTGTGATACTCTTCTTACAGACGGCCATAATCGTCATCTTGGAAAAGCGATCAACAACCAAAAAAACACAGCCATTTCCCTGCTTGGTGGACGGAACGCCCGACATGTATTCCATTAAGATGGATTCCCATGGCTTGTTACGAGTAGGCATAGGGGTGTAAAATCCTTATTTCTTAGTGGTCGATTTGGCAATAGCACAAGTAGTGCAAGACCTGATATACTTGCTGACATCCTATAGAAGTTTCGACCAGTAGAAATATTGATGCAACGCTACCACCATATTTTCTACGATGAAGTGTCCTTCCATCCGACTGTAGTGGAATTCCCAAATCATATTTTGTCACTCACTTGTTGGAATGAAAAGATGGCCTAGATGACACAATGGCCCATCATGAATATGGAAATCATTGAAAACTATGTTTTCTCCCAACACCTGGTAGATGGTGCTGAAGTCAGGATCTTTCTCATAGAGTTGGGTCCATATGCAGGTATCATGGTCGCAAGAGTCTAGCACCATGGTGAGCATCGTGACTGGAGGTTGGTTGAGGAAATCAATAACACATTTGGTACTTCATGTCTTATACTTGTTGTTGAGGTGGAACTGTTGCAAGTATGTGGACCACTTCGGATGGCGATCATTCTACAATTTTCCTTGTGTCTGCATGAACTGCAGCGACTTATGATCAATGTGGATGATTGTCTCCTTCCCAAGAATGAAATGACTCCATTGGCAGCATGATTTCACAATGGAGTACATTGTTTTTTCATAAGTAGGGTACTTACATACAACATCTGATAGTGTCTCACTATTATAGGCCACGGGGTGATCGGGATGAGTGAGAACTGCACCCACAACATAGTTTGAACCATCTATATCGATCTCAAAGGGTTGTTGCAAGTTGGGTAATTAAATCACTGGGGTTGAGCACAAGCATTGCTTTAAATCATCGAACAATTTTTTTTTCGGTGCATGCCCCACACAAACGTTTCCTTACCACCACCCCTAGTTATTTGGTTGAGGGCCCATGCAATATGGGAGAATCCCAACATGAACCTATGATAGAAATGTTCAAGGACTAAGAAGTTATGAAGCTCAATGAGCGTGGTTGGGGCTGACCAATCACAGATGACATGGATCTTTTTTGGATCCACATGCACACCATACTTCTCAACAATGCGTCCTAGGTACTGGAGTACCCTATCCATGAGGAAGGATCATTTTTCCAAGTTGACATATAGCTTGTGTTGCCACAGAGTGTGCATAACCTGTTGAATATGCTGCAAGTGTTCCTCCCAAGTCTTGTTGTAGATGAGGATTTCATCTAGATACACCACTACAAAATAATTGGTGAAAGGAAGCAAGATATCATCCATCATTCTCATGAAAGTTGTTGGTGCATTTTCAAACCAAATGGCATCACCAACCATTCAAAAAGACCTTCTTTTGACTTGAAGGCAATCTTCCATACATCTTTCTGCTCTAATGGGACTTGATGGTATCTAGGATTCATATCAATATTACTAAAGTATTTGGACCCCTTGAGTTAATCAAGGATATCGTTAATGCAGGGAATCAGGTATTGGTTCCTGACTGTGATTTTATTTAGGGCCCGGTAATCAATGCAGAGTCGCCAAGTCTCGTCTTTATTCTGCACAAGCATAATTGGGCTTCCACAAGGTGATGAGCTAGGTCAGATGTGCCCCTTGCGGAGAATTTCTTGGATCTTATGCCTAATCTTATCATTTTCTAATTGAGAGTGGCGATAGACTGGCCCATTGGGTAGTGATGCGTTGGGGGTCAGATCAATGGAATGCTTGACCTGACAGTGCATAGGTACCTTAGTAGGTGAGGAGAAGATGCCTTTGTATTCTTCCACGACCTTATCCAATTTATTTTGCTATGTAGAGAGGTTGGTCGCAGAGGCCATGGATGTGGCTGCAATATTTCACTCACTGTGAGAGTGAATCATGAAGAAGACAAACTTCATAGTATGAGATATTACCTTCCTACATTGCTTGGAAGAGATCAAGGAAATGGAACTAGGTGGGACTACCTCGGGTATCTTGTACAATTTCATGTCCAAAGTAATAATAACATTGTGAGGCCTAAACTCATATAAAACATGATGTTTCCATAAATACGGTTGGCCCAAAATAACATCACAAACTTCAAGGGGAGAAACATCACACAATACCTCATATTTGAAGGGCTTGATTTCATAGGACATGTGACATTTTTGGTTGATGCGAAGATTTCTTCATTGTAGGAGCCATCTGATGGTGTAGGGATGCGGGTGGGGCATTTTCGGCAGGGCCATTGTCGGTAGGGCTAGTCACTTGACGAACTCCACTGAGATGAGTTTCTTCTTTCTACCGCTATCAATGATGAAGTGCAGTAGGTTTACTTTCACGCACATCTTTGAATGAAAGAGGCGCTCACCTTCCTCTGGTTCATCAAGTTCACTGGGATGGATCTTAGTGGTAGAAACAGTAGCACTATGTTCCACATCAATGATATGTCTCCCCTTTTCTGGTTCTGACTCAAATTCAGAACCTGCATCTGATTCAGAGACTTTCATATTAGCCACCAATGACTTCTTTAAGTGGCAATCAACAATGTTATTCCAGGGGCACTTATGGAAGTTGCACCACTTCTCGGTATCTTTCTTCATCTTTCCATTGTCCTTATTTGTTTACGGCTTAGACTGGTTGTCCTGAGGCTGTCCATATTTCTTCTGTCATTTTTTCTACGGTTTGGGGTTTCCCTTTCCTTGCTTCTTCTATGAAGGGTTCCCAGACCCAAACTGCCGAGTTTTTTGTTTAAGATTTTGCTCGATTTTGACAACATATCGATACGTCACGCCCAAGGAAGATATGTCCAGAAACTCCATTTATTCCTAGATGTATCTATGCAGGACACCATGGTACTTGAGCACCAGATGTCGCTCATAATATTTGATACCCAACTTGGTGCGCAAGGTATAGAAGATATTTGTGAATTCTTTCACTTCTTGGTCCCTTTCCTGTCGCAGCAAAGTCCATTTTGTATACAGGTTGTCATAACTTCTGAAAGGGTAGTATTGTTCCTTAATATCATCCCTAAAGGAATCCTAGGTGATTGTGCCTATAAATAATGAGGTTTCCTTTGTTTCCTTTTTCTCACAGAAATTCTTCCACCAATATTTGACATGGGGGGCGACTTAGAGGAGCACGAATGTTAAGAAATAAATACCAATATAGCATAAAAAAAACCTCAGAAAAAGTAATCAACGCCTTGAAAAAGAGATAATTTCAGATAATAAGCCTCCTCGAGGGGGAAACCTCATTTTACCCCACTTAAATTTTCAAGTACAAGATGATTCAAAATGAAAATATCTCCTTGGTATATATAGGAGACTAGGAGGTATAATTACAACTAATGGCCTAAAGCCGACATAAATAAAATAACATTACTAATATAGTATGCCCCAATTAAGGGGTAATGAGCCAATATTAGGGCTTAACATGCCCCTCCCCTTGAGACAAGTGTTGTCCGCAATGCTTGAGTAACTCCGGATGCTTCTGTATAAAAGACTCATCTTCCCAAGTGGAATCTTCATCTGGTAGTTTTTGCCATTTAATGAGATACTCTGAAATGGATCTATTCCTCAGCTGGCGAATTCTTGTGTCAGCAATGGCTTCAAGTTCCAATGTGATTTTTCCTTCCTCGTCAAGTTCTGGAAATATAGTTTGAACCGAGATCTTGTCGCCTATAACCTTCTTTAAGCATGAAACATGGAAAACTGGGTGTACTCATGAAGATGCAGGCAGCTTTAATTTGTATGCCATAGTACCAATCTTTTGCAACACCTTATAAGGGCCATAGTACTTTGGTGATAATTTATTATCCTTCTTGGCTTGCT
>ML841059.1:38748-70408 GCA_009831015.1 Picea engelmannii
ACTTAAATGTTCAAGTACAAGATGATTCAAAATGAAAATGTCTCCTTGGTATATATAGGAGACTAGGAGGTATAATTACAACTAATGGCCTAAAGCTGACATAAATAAAGTAACATTACTAATATAATATGCCCCAATTAAGGCATAATGATCCAATATTAGGGCTTAACAATGAAAGTAATATTTTCTCTATTCGAAAAGTTATGGACAAAAAAATATCCTTCTAGCATATTCAACCATTTGTCTATAGCATATATGTTTATCTGACCTTCAAATATAGTAATATCAAAGATGATATGTACCTTGAAGGGGGCAGCTCCTCCACTCTAGGAAGATTTGTCGCATGTTGGTATTCATCGAAGGATTTGCATAAAAATATCCATCATCTCGTTCCTCTGTTGCACGAGGGCTTCCTCGAGAAACAGTTTGAAAGGATATCCTATCCCATCGTATTTATTTTCTCCCTCCATGGAAGGTTTATTTGGCATGTGAGATCCTTTTTCCTCAAGATAAACAAGCTCGAGACCCAACTCTTTGTACCCTGACCTCATCCGGGACATGCATTAAGAATGACAAGGAGCAGACCGCTCTGATACCACTAATCCAGATTTTATGAGAAGAAAAAAATTAATACATAACTATATACTAACATGGAGATTCAATGAACAATAACAAAGATACAGTAAAACTTTCCTTCTATTAATAAAGAAAATATGTTGAAACTGTAAAATGCAGGATGAAACAAGCTTGTTAGAATGGTGGTGTCTTATCTCTGAGAAGAGATGTGATGGTTTCACTCATTCATAAGAATATGAGTACAATGAGGCTCTGAAATCCTTTTTACAATAAACATGAATGCCAAAACCCTAGACATCCAAAAACCTAACCCTAGGAGAAGAAGCGCCAAGATTCATGTGGGCCCCGTTGGGGTAAGTTGGTGCATCAACTTCCCGAGGTCATAACTTTTGCATACGATCTTCGTTTTATGCACACGATAGCCCATTGGAAAGGTATATATGAGGAATACACATTATTATGTCAAACTCTAACTTCATCTACAATTTTACTATGGAGAACCCTAAAAACGTTGTTTAGGGCCTCAAAATGACCCCGAAATTTCAGGACCCAAAAACTAGGAAAACAACTACCAAAATGAAAATATTCAAAGATGAGCCAGTTGGAATAGATGGGTGGCCACCGATATCCACATGGATCACAATTTCATTCCCTCTTGTTGTATCTATGTATATCTTTCCTTATGATGGTTCCAAATGTGCAGTAACTTTCAAATCTCCAACCTCAAATATCATCTCCCTCCTTTTCAAGTTTATGATTGTCTGGTTATCAAAATACCATTCCAATCCCATCAGTGTTGGATATGGTTTACTTTCATCCATGATCTCAATAACTTCAAAATTTTCCATGCTACGTACCCCATCTATATTAACAGGTACTCCTCTCAAATGACTGATCGAGACTATTTTGTGTCGATTTGCGAGCCTTAACTAAATAGGAAACCATACTAACTTTGGTTTTCCCATCATCTGCCATGTCTGCTTCAGTAAAACATTCACGTATAATTCCAAGTCCAATATGAAATTATCCACATCATACTCCCCAATCTGTGCACTGAATCAGAATTTTTCATTGGTTCTCTTCTTGCGCAGTACATGATTTACCATCCTTTGTGCAACAAGAGTTTCCCTTCCTCGTGTGCAGTGATCAATCATTTCATACAATGTACTCAACGTAGTTTCATCCTTCATTATCTCTACACATATCCTCAAAAATTATGTTAGTGTGCTTACCTTTCCCGTTGCCTTCTCTAGCACGGAGTGATCTTCTATACGAGGTATAGATGATGTTGATGTTCCCCAATCCTATCGAAGTATTTCTTTTCTCACTTTTTTATATGTCTTACTTTCATGCCGAGGATCAAAGGTTGGTGTAGGCTCTGTTGAATTCCTTACCCATTGTTCATTCTAATTTCCTTGATTCATTATATCATCCCATGTTCTATCTCCTCTACGTGTAACAATTGCTATTCTTGGTCCCTCATTTTGTTTTTCAGCTGATATCTTTTGCACATTCTGATTTTGATTATGGTTTTGGTTACCTTTGGCCTTCCATTTAAAAACTGGTTGAGGACAATATTCCATCACATGATTCAATGCTCTACAGTATGTGCACGTTGTACATGGATTTGGGAATTCACGATCCAAGTGTCCCGGTTGATTACAGTTATAACATATTATTGGTCCTCTTCCTCCTCTACCAAAATTTCCTTTGCCTCGACCTCTACCAAATTTTCCTCTATTCCCCTGATTGAAACCTATTTAATTTTTATATTGTGGACCACCCCCTTCTACTACAAAATTGTATTCCTGAATCCTACACATATTTGATGTGCACTCCCTCATTAAGTCAAACATGCGACAATCCTTCTCTTCATGTCCTACAGACTTGAAAAAATTGAAAAACAAGTTCCTTGGTGTACTCTGATACCTCTGTAGTAATGGACACTTAGTGGGATGATGGCCCCATTTCTTATATATCTCACAATATCCCCCCTGGTAATGGATTCAGCGCTCTAGCTGCCAAATAATGTGTGAAGGTTGGGAATTTGTCCTTATGATGGCCTTCAATTCTGCACTTGGTACACTGAACTTGTTCTCATTTCTCCTTCCCTTTTGTAAGCTTGGCTAGTTGAATCATCAACATAACCAACTGCATCTAAACTTGTGCCATTCCTCCACTATCTCCTACCAGAGATGCCTCTAATTTCATTACAATTTCCAGCGCCTTGGGTTGTGACGTAACCTTTTGTTGAATCAATGGCATGCAAATGTGTGGTAGAATTCCTGCAATAAACCATTCTTGATGTTGTTTATTTAGGATCTAGAAAGTTATTCTACCCATCATGTCCTTAAATCTTTGATCAAAATCCCATACTGACTATGTTTGTACTTTCTTAATCTCCTTCAGTTTTGTGATGTACTACGACTTTGACTTTGTATTTTTGAACTCCTTTAGTATTGCTTGCTTTATTTCTGCCAAAGTTTTGGCCTGTCCTATAGGTGTGATACTTTGAAAAATCATAAACCATACTAGTGCATGACCTCTAAATGTTGTCGCTAACTGAGCAATATTCACAGCCTCATCTTGTGCATTCTTAGCAGAAAAAATTGTTTCTCGGACAAACAAATGTTGTTATGGAACCTCTGACCCCACTTCCTAGAACTCAAGAAGTCTAAGAGTATTATCTACTCCTTCCATGTTTCTTTGTGTAGTCCCTCCTCTTGGTGATATTGGTTGACTTTGATTCTAACTTTGTCTCTGCACACTACTTCCACTATTCTAAATGCTACTACTATGTCCTCATTGGCTAACTACGATGGCTTTTGACAAATCTTCAATTGTTATCTATGATTGTGGTGATGCACACAAGATCGTGGATTTGACATAGGACTCATTCTGAGTAGGACTTAACGACTCTTCTATTACTGGACTGGACTAGAGCTCATTTTCTTCTCCTCCTATATATGGTATCTCCACAATCCAGACTAGTATGAAAGGTTCTCTCCCTTTTGGATCATTGTGCGACTCTCCTTTCTCAACACGAGTCTTTTACCTCTTGTACCTCCTTCCTCTTTGCACCTCTCCAAAATCTTATTCTTCCTTTGGTATATCGTCTTCTTGCATCCTCAGTCCTTTCCTTCCTTTTTCACCACTTTCTTCATTCTCTCAGATGATCCTCTTGTCATCCCCTATTTCCCCTATGTGTGTGAACTCCTTCAGTCATCGGATTCCATGATCATCAATTTTTTTTCACACAATAGCATCTTTATCCACATATCTAATGATTTCAATAACCTCCCATGTGGACCTTTGAAAAATTCCCTTTCTGAAACATTGTATGATTCAATGCAATCTACTACAAACTCTGTAATATATCCTCCTAATATGCTATCCAACCAAAATTCAACTACTAGAGTAGTTGGTTTACTTATATAATTGAGATGTCTTACCAATTCAGGAGTCTAACTCCTTGGTGTTTTAACCCTGTATCTTCTATTTTTCTCCACTAACCTTTCTATCCACTAAGTCAGAATAATTGGAAATTTGTCAAAGAAAATTTCATGCAGATTTATGAACACATACCATTGCATTCATTTCCTGTCACTCATCCAAGGATTCTTGTTCTCTTGTCATGCAAAATTTTTTCCTTTCTTTCCAACCATTATGTGATCTCCATCTTAGTGGGCCTCCAAAACATTCCTTAACCTCAAATTCATGATCCCAACAACATAACCATGTGTTGGCATTGTGCACAGGTTGTAAGACTCTAAGTTCGATTTATATGTTACCAACAAAACCCACCAGATGCATCCCTATTAGCATCACCTGCTTGTGTAGATGAAGTCTCACCCGAGGTATCTATTGGGACTACGAGAAACATGCTTCTGCAGTATTGAGGGAATGGGAGGAAATCATTTGGTTCATTCTTTGTTTGCTCTATTAGTGTGTGTAAATCAGTTCTTATTCAGTATTAACTTACGTGTGATTCAAATTCCTATAATCAGCATAATCTAGATTCATCTATACTTCATTGTTGTAAAAATCATTTTCACAAAGATTCAACATGAGGTAAAACTAATCTACCATGCAACCATCCATAATCCATAAGAAAAACATATAAAAGGAATACAACACACGATTCAGTATCATATCTTTGGCATTCCTTTATCCATTCTTCTCATCACAGACTTTTACATTCAAGAACCAACTACATCAGGAATCCCATCCTTCACAAAATAGTGATGAATCCCTCAATACCTCTCATATACTATATCTCAACTTAGAACCCCGAATGTCCCAACCCAATACATATTTATATAGCCATCTAGGGATAAAAACTCTAATCTTCTCATCCCAGAAATACCCCATTACAATGCATGGTCAGTTCAGTTAACTGGATGTTTGGCTTCTTTCTTTTTCTTTCCAATCTACATGTTTCTTTTCTACTGTTATTTTATTTCTGGAATGTCAAGCTGACATCCTTATGCCATGCTTTATTCTCTTTCTCTCTTGCTTTATCCAATGTCGGATTTATTCTTCTTTCTGTGCATTGTCTTCCTCCTGTGCACTTTCATCCTTCTACACATTGTCCTCCTGGATGCACCTTAGTTACATGCTCCATGTCTTTCCTTCTTCATCCGAGCACTTTTCCTGCACTTAGGATTTTTTCCCAAAACTGTATCGAAACTGAAAAATCGTTTCCAAGACTGCCTTTCCAACACATCACAATGCCTATCTTTCACCTAGGGACTTGGGAAATATTTTTTATCCTAGGACTTGTCACATGTATAAGGGTTAATGTTGGTCCCCCTTGGTAAAACTTAGGAAAATATTAAAAGTAACATTTATTTGTTATGTTGTGCTAAAAGATATCACTAGGTGTGTATCACCTAATGGATTTCCAAGAATCTAGATTCATCACTTCAAGTGGGTACCTTTCATTGGGAACCATGTACCATACCTCGATATCTATGACATTCTATTGAGATCCATTATGATGACTTGGGATCTATGTACTCATGTTTGATCATATATAGATACATTGGGATCCATGTCATTTTCCTTGGGATCCATGTATCACATTCAGATACATGTCACTACTTCAGGATCTGTGATAGTGCATTAGGCCATGAAAGGGACACCACATCATCACACTTGCCACATGGACCACTCAGATTTTTCCTCCTTGCATAGTTGGAAGTTGTGATCACACGTGTGAATTATTATTCCCTCCTAGTGCCACACGTGGGACCTTTGAGGCATTTCAGGAGGTTGTTAAAGTTTTTTGGAGTGGTTACAGGTGGTTATGTTGACCACTAGATGATGAAGAATTGACCAAAATGATTTTCTTGAGGATTTCCCACACCAAGGAGACAAAACATGTCACTTGCATTGGATCCTTTCCTTGGATGGTCCACATGTGTGGGAGTGATGTCACACTTGGGAGGTGGTTATTTCTTATTTGTTCCATCTCCTAGATTTTTGGAGTTGGTCAGAGGGGCGTTGGATTCCATCAACCATGTTTAACCCATTCTTCACTTGTTGGTACATTGGCATACTCTTTGAGGGAGTGCATCTCTCTTAGGCCTCTATATCCCACACGTGTGACCTTTATTGATGTATTTTGGACCATTTGAGAGGGGTGCTCATGTATTGGAGGCCTTTGATGGATATTCCATCTTGTTTATTTTATTTTTTCCATGGTTTTGACTAGGCCATTGGTTTTGGGCTCATGGTTTTGAGATAGCACATTGTATTCTGCATTGTATTGAGGAGGTTCCTTAGCTATAAAAGGAGGATATCTCTCTCATTTATTTGTTGAAGATTAATGAGAAAATTTTCTTAAATAATTTCTTGGCTATATATCTTTTTTATTTGATTTTTTAGGTTATTTTTCCAGAATTTTATTGAATTTGTTCAGGTTTGTTGGAGGAAAAAATATATTGCAAGGCCAAAGAAGTGCAACTTGCTCCATTTGGAGGAGAAAATAAGGTATATAATTATTTCCCTATTTCCCTTTGACCATTGAAGAATTTGGTTTTGAAATTGAGGTAGGACATCTAGGGGATCTTCCCTCTTGCACAAGGCCATGCTTTGAGATCACCTTAGTAGTACTTTGAGAGACTTCCTAGTGAATCAATCCCATATCCAAGCTTCAAAAGCCCTATTTTCCCTAGGTGATGCTTGATAGGTAATCCTCTTTAGGTACCGTCAAAATCATGTCATATTAAAACCCTAAGCCTCATATAGACTTATGTAGTGACCCCATAGCCCTTCCTAAGGTACTAGTCTATCATCTTCTTCAACCACCACAAACCCAAAAATTGTATTTCCTTTCTTGTCTTTTTTTTGTTTTTTTGTTTTGCAATGTAGGGTTTATCTTGTATCATGTTTATCTAGATTGATTGATCTAAGAATATTCATGATATATCTTTAGATCTCATTCATGATAAATTGCTTTCAAATAATATTTTTTTGGTTGGCTCGTAGAGGTTTCTAGAACTAGTTTTTATTGTTTACCTTTCTAATGGATCTAACCATTGCATATCTAGAGGTGTATTCGAATGAAATGAATTTAATTATTTTTTTGGATGCCCTAAATGTTTTGTTCTTAGAACACATGGAATCAAACCCTAACTATGAACCATTTATCATTAATCCATATAATTTTGAAGTGTTTTCATGGTTTATATATCCACATTTGATGAAACAATGAAAAATCAAGCGTATCAATTTGGTTTATTGTTGTCCCATCTATGGTTTACTTTACTAAATACATGTGTGAATAAGGGTTCCATATATTTCTAGTCACATCATTATTAATCCAATGTTGTGAAGTGATGTTGCTATAAACTACCATAAGAAACAAATCAGTTCCTCAATGGGTCCAATGACCTCATTAAATTCTTTAATGTTACCTCTCTTCATCACTTTTCATAGGGTAATTCCACTGTTTAAGAGTACAAAATTTAAATGAATGGTACAACACTTTTTCTACATAGTTATTCCCTCATTTTCTTCTCAACTTGTGATATATTTTTGATGGTTTGAATATTCATTGAAAGTTGTCCTAGATCTCTAGTTAAAGAACACAAAATCTTGTCATTTTATGCGGATGAGTAACTAGTGGTAGTTCATGATATTAAAGGCATTGTTTAGCATTATTGTCTTTGCAATACTCGGCATAAAACTCATGAAAAGGGTCACTGTGGGAATGGTATAATTATGCAACCTACTCATTAAGACTTTTTTGTTTGAATGGTATGATATATATCATTGTTGGTATACTTTTATTTGTTGTTCTATTGCATAGTCTAAACACATGTTTTACTACATTTTATATTGGTAGCAATGAATGATATTTGGCACATGTTTCTTTACACTACATAACTAAGAATTTTTATATCTTTCATTAGTTATTGTGTTGTCCCTATGGTAGATGTTTGAATGATCTAAGTAACTCTTGGTTTGATAAGAACACACAATTTCCCTTGTGCATGTTCAAAAAAATTAACTTCCAAATTACAATAAGGAAAACCTTCAACCATAACTTTGTTGTGCATAGCTCAAAGTCATTTTTCGCCAACATTTCCCATTCTCTTCTTCCATAACATGGTCAGATTGATTTAACGAAGAAAAATTAAGTCAGTTTGTATCCACTCAACTTGATTTGATTCAAGTTGAGTCAAGGTCGAGTCGACTTCAGGAACAACAATGTTGTTGCATCCAGTTGATTTAACATTCCCTAACAACTTGTATAGGGTTCCAATCTGAAATAATTTCATTAAGACCATTGCTCCCCTTGCAATTTTGCACATATCCTTTTGAAATAAAGTGTGCACACCTACATCACTCATTTTGCAGATAGATATCAGATTTCTTTCCAAACCCAAAATATTTAGCACACCTGGAAGGATCTTGCTCCTCCCATATTGTATTATTAGTTGAAATATTCCTCATCCAACCATTTTGGTTGTTGATTCATCCCCCAAGAATACATCTCCCCCTTAATATCTCTCATATTCACAGAGCCATTCTTTATGAGGTGTCATATGGAAGGATGCACCTGAGTCGATCAACCAAACATCATGATCCGACTATGTTTTGGTCAATGCTAGATACACATCACATCCTTTATCTGAATGAGTCTTTCTCTCAGTCAACTGCTTCTTATAGGATCTAAGACTGATCTTAGTCACCTTCGACTTGTAGTATCTCTCGTTGTTCCCATATTTACCACATTTCTAGAATCTTCTCCTCAACTAAAATGGATATTTAGATCTACCCTTTGACTTAGACTTTCTACTAGAGAATTTGTCTTTATCTTTGTCAACCAATCGACCTCTCACAATCAAGGCATATTTGGTCAATCCTTTCATGTTCTTGTATCTCATTCCTTCTGATAACAGATACAAAACCACATCTTCAAGCATTAATGTGGTCGAATAACTCCCTATATCCATGACTAAATTATCCCATGAGTCATGAAAATAACACAAAAGGATAATACATTCCTCTTCCTCAATGATTTTAATATCCATGGGAAATAACCGAATTGTTTAAATATTGAATGAATTCATGTTCGTTGTTATTGAGCTCCCATCACTCATCCTCAGAAGATACAGTTTATTTTGAAGAAACAACTTATTTAATAGGGATTTTGATTAGTACAATCTTCCCAACTTGTCCCACAATTTATTTACAGAGTATTCACCTGAGACATTCATCAACACCAAATATGCAAGACAAATTCAAATCATACTCCTTTCCCTTCTCCTGATTTTCTCCCATTATTCCCTCGACATACCCGTCAAAATGGTTCCATGGCTTACAACTACCCACTATTCTCGATCTACAAGGAGATCTTCCATATTAAGCTTCCAAAGATTGAAATTTTGGCCATTGAATTTTTCAATCTATATCCTCGAATTGCTTGCCATTCTTTCAAGGACAACTTTAAATATTATTAACTTACAACTCCCACTTGACCTAGGTTTAGCTTAGATCCAATATTTGCTTAACCTTGCTCTGATACAACTTGTACAGAGAAACAATTACGCTTTGATACCACATGTTGGGGAAAATTAATCATCACACTAAACAAACCAGAAAAGAGAAGACAAATATAAAAAGAAAATAAATGACAAACACACACAATACATAGATATTTTACCCTCGAAACCATTAATCAGGAAAACCAACATTCCTTGAGAGTATTTCTCTCTTGTTGTCTTATACATCTATTGAATAAAGAGTTACATGAATAACCTTGGTCTACACCTAAGAAACAATTGTCATCATACTCTCCTACTTTACACAAGAACAACATTGTAGATAATTCGGCTTGCATCTACATGACCTTCACGATTCTTCTAAATATTCATCAACTTATTACAATTACAACATGTCTTATTTACAGGCTTTATAGCATGCAAAACCCTAAATCATGGTGCCCAAAATATTCACAGATCCACGTATATGATTTTCTGCAACCCCAAAAATATTAGGATTTTTTTATAGTCAACTACCTAGTCGATCTTTATTCACTTTCCACTTGACCTCATGTCGGTTGACCTTTTTAATTCCTGGTCAACCACTTCGACCATTGACTTTCTAGTCGATCACTTCAAATTTGTGGTCTCTCACTTCGAATTTGCGGTTGATCACTTCGAATTTGCGGTCGATCACTTCGACCTTGACTTAACCATCAACATGAATTAACTTTTCAATCAACTTATCACCCAGTAAATACACCTCGACTAGACAATTGGATGAATGTTCTTTTGCTGCAAAGAGTATAACAACCCAATAGTCCTTTCCTTAGCCCTCTTGTAGGACTAAAGAATTTTGTAGCTAGGCCATTTGTCATAACAAAAAAGGAGACAAAGGTAACACAACCTATCATCTAGTTTACAACTTGTAAAATACATCCAATGTGCATTGACATAATTCTTAGTTACTTCTTCCATTAGCATTTCATTTCCATATTCATCAACCATAATGGGAAAATAAGTTGGAAGATTAAGTATGTTAGCAATAATAGATATTGAGGGCTATTTATAGATGCCTTTAAAATGTGAAACCCCCATTTCTACAATATTTCCAAACATCCTAGCCTTGCTTATATCCTCCTTAGGCATCTCCTAAATAGAATTTGTATTTCTTCTATGATTTTCATAGTTATGGAAAAAATTAGTATTTTCATCCCCGTTTTTAAGCAAAACTACCCTACTTTTTATTCTCCACTGAGATTCATTTTCTTTCAATAGTTCTCTTCTATTTTTCTCAAAGGTTATTAGTCTTTATTTGGATTCTTCAAAGAAAACACCCTCTCATCTTAGTCATAAAACTATAATATTGGCCTCTTCAGAGAGATCAAGTCATGGTCCATTTTTTGTGTTTATTATGGGCCCAAGTACGGAATATGTTTTTTGCTCTACTCAATTTAGAAATAAATTGATGACATGTTGAATCCCCTAGTGTCTCATAATAACACCTCCATTTTCCATTTACACATTCCTAAAATTCTACCTCCCTTAGCTAGGATGGATTAAACTTGAACATGGGTGGGATAGTTTCATATCTTCTTTTTCAATTTGTAATGGGATTTCTTTTTCAATTTGTAGTAGGATTGCAAGACAGTCAAATTCTCCTCCTAATTCAACCTAATTTCTAATTCCTTCCTAATCTGAAAAAATAATCTTAGATACAAGGAATTGATCCAATATTTTGGATATTGAGTCAATCCCAATTCTACTATTTATCTATGTTAGAAAATGTTTGATAGGTTCAACATCTACCAACCCAATTACTTCTATCTTACGAGTGAAAATTTATTCTAGAGGATCCACCCTTGTAGAATCCCCTTGAATATAAAATGTATTAGTGTTAAATTTTAAATCCCCTCTAAGAATTAATCTCTCATGCAACAGACAATTATTGAAAAACATTGCCTATCAATATTGAACCTTGTCTTTATATGGACCATATATGGTAACCACTAAATAGGCCTTCCTTTTCTCCAAAATAAATAAGTTTGACACCTATACTTGAAACAAACATAATAGAGTTTATTACTTTGAAGGCTCTCTTTTTCCAACCCATAAGTAGTCCCCTGTATCTCCTTTCTAAATCCACAATATCAAAACTCCAATCAAGAATAATTCTAGAGAATTTCCCAACTACCTTCTTCCTTATCCCCACTCTCTCTTGAAACATCACTATATCATAATTTTTAACATTAAATAGTTTACCTAGGGTATTATTTTGAGGCACCCATAAAACCTTTTATGTTAACAGATAAAATGATCATAATTTAACATTTTCAAATGCTTTCCCTACTCTAAGTGCCCCAAGCATAGTTTGTTGTTTCCCATTTTGTATCTCTCACATAAATTTATATTGTGCATGATTAAGGTGGTATTTCCTTCCTAAACTGTTGAAAATACCCTCCTTTCCTATATCCAAACACAAACCACCCTCAATTTTTACCACTTTCTCTTCTAGGAATACTTTCTTAGATTTAAGTGAATCACGTTTTTTTTCCTATACAATGATATCCTTACTCCATGGAAGATCAAGTGAAGTTTGGAATGTAAGGGTATTCTAATAACAAATTTTATGTTGGATACCTCACTAGGAACCCCATATTACTCCCACGGGTCTACTACTTTCCATCCCCCTTTGTGTTTTTAGTCCTTGAAACATGGGAAGAAACCATACAATATGATTATCTAAGAAATGTAGCTAGTTGGTATCAATCATGAGCATCATTCCATCCTAGTGAAATATGAACATGGAGTCGAACTGCTTCTTTTCCACCTTGATATAGAATCTTATTACTCCTTTTTGTGTTATTATGATATCTCCATGCATTGTTATGCCTCCATGTACCTCTCAATTGGTTTCCTTTCTGGTGCCATGTTGGTCCATAATAAGTTTCTTGATGTCACACCCTTGCCTTGATGAATTTTTTTTTTCTAGATGGTGTGGGTGATGATATACATCAACCTTAGCTCTTCATTTTTATGGCTTGGAATCTTCAAAATGGTTTTCCTTTGAGTCATGTGGCTCCTTGTATTTTTCATCCAAGGGATTATCTTCATGTTCTTCTATAAATTCTTCTTCATGTGGCCCCTTAGGTCCTTGTTTACTAAGAGACATATCCTACAATGTGATTTCATTTTCTTATAACAAATATTTATAAACTTCCTGTATACATTAATATTCATTGTAACACTTGATTCCATCCAAGGATATTCAAGAATAATATCCACATAATTCATATCTATGGCATGGAAATAACAATGCAACACATATTTATCCACAATGAGATTCAAATCTTTAAAAATTTGTATAGTCTCACCCTCAACTTGTGTGATTTGGATATGTTTTGCAGGAACTTACAATTTGTTAGCCAAATCAACATTGATTAAATTATGCTTGCAACTAGGGTTAATAGAAACAATAGCCTTTTCTTCATTAATACATCCATGAACTTGTAATAAAGAGTTTCCACATGAACATAAACCCTTATTTATTTCTTTATCCTTACTCTTGGAATGAGACCACTTGTCTAAAAGTAATTTTTCATATGTTTTATCGAAACGTACCATCATCTTCACAAAGTTAAATGATTTCCACCATATGACAACATCTTCTTTGAAACCATAGTGTACAAAATATTTCCAATTCTTCTTCCAAAATGAATTTTGGGACTTTATGAATTCTTCAATACTAGGACCTTCATCTTTTCTGGTAAAATACATCTTGTTGTGAAAACCTCAAAAATAGAACTAGGGTTTTAAATAAAATCACTTACTTTTTAATGGAGCTCCTTGAGGTGGCTAAATTAAAATGGGCATAATTGTGTCTATACTTCTCCAATCGGATACTATGACCAGAATTGTGAAATTACACAACCACTTCACGTCTATTGGAATTATTTTGATAGAAATCTAGTCACTTTGTCAAAAGATATTTGATTTTCAAATTGTGTGGTCGTCCCTAGAAAAACAAAAAACTAAAATAATTTATTTTAAATTAGCTATATATTTACTTCTCGAACTCCATCTCAAATGATTTTTTTTCGATCTCTTTTCCAAGAGTAACTCAGATCTACAAATGGTTTCAACAAATTATGCACAAAAATCTTCAAAAATTGATCTAAAGTCTGCCTCCCTCTTTTTCCATTGAAAATTCTCCCCTCAAAAAAAATATATCCCATTTTTGGGCCCAAGAAAGAGGTATGATACCAAATTGTATGTAAATCAATAGATATGAAAATATATGATAGATATTAACTTGAAAATAACATATCTAAACAATAGACAAAACAAGAATGAACACAAGAATTCTAGAGAAATCCCTTGAGGTAGGGTAACACCATGAATTATTCCTCGAGGAAGGAAAACACTCCACAAGAAATGTTTACTACTATTACAATATTCTTCACAATAATCCATTGCATTACTTACTCTTATTTATATAGTATTATCTACCTCCTAGGAACATTCAAGAGAAGGAACTTTCTAGTAGGTGGAACCTTCTAGGAAGCCTTCTTAATTTATTTCTTTCACGCTACTACATGGGCCTTATTTACTAGAAATGACCTATATATATAGAAATACATAGCCACCTAACTATTACTATTCCCCTTGGGTACCTCCCTAGGTACCTGTTGATGGGCAAAATTGACCACTCGTCAACTGGAAGAGTGAATCCGGTCCAGGGTTGTCTAATTAACCCAAGTCGTTTGGATTAATTCACTCTGACGGTTTAGTGGCTCTATTGGCCAATCTAAAGTCCTAAGGGAAGCGAAAAATAACTAAAAGAAATGCAACAAATTACTAAATAATAATCGTTGAAATATATATGTACATCTAATATATATATATACAGTTTATCTAATTAATACTTATATAATAGTTCTACTTATCATATATACAATATATACAAATCACGAGTTTTAATCTAAACTCATAAAAATTGAATGTAAATTGGTTCTTTTAACAATAGTAATAAAGAAAGCAAAAATACTATTTATTTTTGGTTTGTTTTCTTGTATGTATACATTCATAAAATCAAATATTAAACTACTTAATTAAACAGAAAGACATAGATAGTGGGAATCATTCTATATATAAAAACTTCTAAAATAAGCAAGCAAACGAAATAAAATAACAGACTAACCTATTAATGCATCCAACGTCTGAACAATAGAGAATATCCAGCCACCTTTATCCGAGAACTAAACCTACAACGAATCTTAAGATTGCTCCGAACAAATGCGAAATGATTATGCTAGAGATTGAGTTATGATAACAGAACATATAATGGATACAGTCACAGTGATATTTATGATTTACAAGTAACTACAATGAGATAAGTCTTCTTGTAAGAACTTGTATTTAAACATTCAACAGAAAATCAGAGATAAATCTCAAAAAATGAATTGAATCGATGATCACCCTATATTATATCTGAAACATGATATATGGACAGCATATAAAAAATGAATTATCTCAACTAATAACAAATCATGAAGAAAATAGCTATCACCATCTATTATCACATTGAAATGAACAGAACTCAAACTAGAACATCATACACAAAAGCTAAAGTTGTAATATGCATCCTGTTTCATTCAAGTCTGTGTATAATTGTCCATACTCTGGTCCCAGGCCGAGATGAGGAACTGTTTACAAAATGATAGGTTTATAAAGGCCTCAGGAAAGATAATTGTTTCTATTCCTGAGATCAAATTTGTTTCAAAAATAAAGGGGGATGCAACCACCCTGATTTCACTAAATCCTCTAAAACTAACAACAGTTCATTTCTATTTATTCAAAATACATCATAGATATGACTGGAAGGTCTTAAGAGTGCCTCAAATCATTTTTGACATCATGGATCCCTGAATATCATGGAAGAAAAAGAAAATAGAAAGATTTCAGATACATTTTATGTCATTAATTTACACAATTTGAATTGATATAACTGGCTACAGAATCTTATGATTCTGTAGCTAGTTATATAGTAAATGAAATCTCATTTTATTTAATAAATAAAACAAACTAATTTGATAATAAAATATAGCTTATTTAACAAACCAAATAATCTAACTTAAGAATGAAAACAAACATGTTATTAATCTAAGAGATCATACATGTAACCATGCAATCAAATCGTATCATGAAACCTTGGAGTTTGCAATGGCTGTAGCAGCCTCAATGTTTTTAAATATCACATGACCTGTGGTTTTAATACGTTTTTCTTTCCCCTGAAGGACCGATTCAAGCCTGTGGTTTTTGTTTGTTAAAACATTGATCTGCTCTTTTAGAACCTTAACCTGTGACTGAAGAAATGGGATATCCATATAATATCTTTCAATCCACGATAAACAGACCTCACACTTTGACTGTGTGGCATTTGCACTAGAACAAACAAGATTGTGGACCGGAGTGCCCTCCAAACGAATAGTAGATTCATTGCAAAGCTTGACACCAGGAAACTCTGGATTGTCTTTCAAACAAGGAGGTAAATTATCGACATAGTTATAGGGTCGATCAGGGTGTGGCCCGAATGACAAAGGGTCTTCCTCTATGAGGAATCTCTCAATTTCAGAGTCTGAGCTTTCGTGAACTTCGATCATATTGATTGAACCCAGAAGAGCATTCGACTTATTACGAAGTCTCCTAGAAATTAGCCTGCCAGCTCTCTTTTTTTTTAAATTGATATCAATATTACTCTTAAATCTCTTTCCTGTAGGTTTCTTTACATTTTTAACACAATCATTTGGATGTGTAATCTGTTGACTGGCTTGTTGAATAAACTTGGGATCGATCCAGGGTTCGTTGTTAGGGGAAGAGACACGAGTCTGGGGAGGTGAGAGAGATGCCATCAAGTGGACAAGGGTCTTCTCAACAACGAGTTTATCTACTTCTCCCAATTCAGGGTTACCATAGCCATTTCGGATTATAAATGAATCCCAGCTGTCATCCTATGACTCTAATTGATGTATGAGCAGGATTTTAACTAGGTCGTGATGAAAAAGGATAGAGTCTGACCTCTATTTCTTATATCTTTTCCCCATTTTATAAAGACTCTTGACTAAGTAATACGGCATATTCAAAGGGAAACCCATAAAACTCATAAGCAGACGCAAATGGTATAAAAATAAAAACCCGAAACGCCCCTCACAGGTAACAAATTGCTTTACCATAGCGAGTAAATCATGCCACCGAGATTTTAGGAATGAAATTGGCATACCTCTATCACAGCTTGTTATTTTCTGAGATGTTAACAGCAGGGTCCAAGGAACTTCCTCCACTTTTGCGTTTTTAAACCATTTTTGACCGCTCGCTGGTAACCCTGTGGCTTGACTCAGGAACTCCTCAGTAACCTCCAGTTGCACATCACCAACTTTCACTCTACAACCATCAAAGTATAAGGTGAAATCTTGGGCAACATGTAAATTAAAACCCTGAAACTTCCTGATGAAAACGTTCCAGCCATTTCTTTCCAAATCTTCTCTAGCATCGTCGTATGAGAGCAGGGTTTGGATACCGTTTGGTTCAATTCTTACGATAGGAGCCATACTGGACGGGAGGGTAATCAAACAAACACAGCATACATGTAGGGTTTGTGAAAACAAAACAGAGCCATAACCCCGAGCCCAACAATGAACGATGTAAAGACTCATATGATGGGATAGTCGTTTAATTAAAATGCATGTGAAGAGGTTTGCGAAACCCGAGGCCATCCTTAGAGATAATGGCAGTCTACAAATCGTATTCCACCTTGCATTCAGTACGAGCTAGGACCAAAGTATTAAAATGAAGATGAGTGTGCGCATCATGGGTTCGATTGCAAAGTTTGGGTAAGTCAAAAATCGAAATATCAAAGGTTTTGTAAAAGAAATGTAGCCAAGAATCAAACCAAAACTATACAAAAAATCAAATCGTGGGGGTGCTTTGCTCATAAAACCATCATTCTCTTAAGCATGCTTGGAATTAAAAAGATCAAAACAAAGAGAGTAACATCTTCATGGAAAGAAATCAAAATTCCATAATAAACTATATGAACCATTCACCTTCGATGAAATTTTAAAACATCATGGTGATCACAGTCGCAAGTTTTCATGCTTTCAGTGATGAAAACAAAGTTTGAATAGACAATAGGGAGAAGTGACAATTTACAACTGTCGTTTCAGAAACTTCTCATGAAGAGTGATAAAAATTAATGACCCTAGTTAGGCAGCTATGCAGATCGTTTAATTGACATAAAAAAAAAAGTTAAGAAAATCATTGAGCTGCCAACAATGGCAACATGCTGGGAGAAGCAGTTATCTATGTAATACGAACAAGTTCAGGTTAGAGAAATATGAAAAACGTCAAATCGAAGAACAACTGAAAAGTCATTTGAACATCTTAAATAATCATGACATAGTCCAGTTTCAGATAACTTTTGTTTTTAAAGAAACGAAAAACTGGTGGCAAACTTGGCAAAAGAAAGACACGACGTTTAAGTTAATGTATCTGGTACTGTTGACAGGGCCACTGCTGCCAGCAGGCATTCATAGCCTCGACAGGGATGTCAATTAACCCACTCTGACGTCTGTATCCTGTCAAGAAATTTCAGATCAGAATGAAGGATGCTTAGGACCAAAATGAAATTCATATCTGAGAATTTTATTTTACCTAACATTGCTTCGCTGCCAACAGGCCTGTCCAGTACCTCGACGAAGTTGTCTTGGCGTCATGTATGTATTTACCCGCTGCCAGTAGACCTGTTCAGTGTCCCGGCGGGTTTACAAACACTTCCCACAGCTCTTTGAGACATTATTCACATTCTGGGATATTTTTTAAAGCTATTCAATAGAGCGGGGTGACGCTGAAAATTCTATTTTTTAACACATATTGATATATCACAGACCTTAAAAAATTTCGTCCTGTCCTTCATCAAGATCCAAAAATAGTTTATTAATAAAACTGACTTTCAAGAACAGGGAGACATAGTTGAGTTGCTCTCTTAAAGAACAGGGACAGCGTAAAAAGATTTTTAAAGATGGTCGTGAATACTTTCAAGTGCAGATTGAAACTAAGAAAACACCTTTTAAACAGAAATTCATCTTTAACCAGGCTACAATTTCAGAGAAATACAACAGTTAATGTTCTGACAACCTTTAGCAGCTATTTTCGAGGGGAAGTATTATGTTTTCTTTATCTGAGCTAGCCCGTGGTGCAGGCATGTTTGTTTCAAAAAGAAAGACTGATAAACAGAAATGAAAACAAAAACAAACCAACAAAGAAAAACAAACAGCAAGGAAACCAAAACAGAAAATATTTACAAAAGGTGTATGGAAGAGTCATCAGTTGAAATACTTTTTGAGAGCTTGGCCATTCACCGAGAAGGTGTCTGGTTGTCCCTCTAAATTTTGCAGGCGAAAGGAACTGGGACCTAGTTTTTCAGCAATTAAAAATGGTCCCAACCACGGGTTTTGAAACTTAGTATGTTCTTCTTTTTCCTCATGAGGTTTGTCCCACTTAAGGACAAGATCACCTACCTCAAAATTTTTGTCTAAGACAGAATTGGAATCAAACTAGTTTTTGACAATGAGTTGATGTTGATCCAATTTTCGTTTTGCTTGAGCCCTTACTTCTTCTAACTTCAGCAAAGCGTTAATCCGACTCTCCAAGGGAGGACAGTCTTCTTCTTGCACCTTCTACGATAATTGCAGAGATGGAAGAAGGACATGTGGTGGAAGAATCGCTTCCCTGCCATAAACGAGAAAAAAGGGGGAATTACCAACAGCAGTTTTAGGAGTTACCCTATTAGCCCAGATTGCGTTAAATAGTGCATTATGCCAGTTTTTATGGTTTTCAGAGACCGTTCTCTTGATGATTTTGATCAGGTTTTTATTAGTTGATTCTACCAAACCATTGCCTTGAGGGTAATAGTTGGCAGAGTATTTTAATTTTATTCCTTTCTCTAAAGCGAAATCACTCATTTCAAGAGATGAAAAATAGGAAGCATTATCAAATACTAGGCATTCAGGAATACCGAAATGAGTGATAATATTTGAATTCATGAAGGATATTACCTGGCTGGTGTTTATAGATTTTAATGGTACAGCCTTGGACCATCTGGTGAAATAATTTGTGGTTGTTATGAGGTATTTATGTTGCTATGAGGATGTTGGGTTAATTGGGCCTATAATATCGAGGCCCCATTGCTGAAAACGGGAGTTTACCGAAACTGGTTGCAGTGGGAATGTTGGTTTATGTATTCGTCCAGGCACCTTTTGACAAATTACACACTTGCGGCATAGGGCATGGGCGTCTTTGAAAAGAGTGGGCCAGTAATAACCTGCTCTTAATACTTTGTGGGCAGTGGTGTCTCCACCAAAATGCCCACCATCTTCTCCTGCATGTAATTCCAATAAGACTTTTTCTGCTTCATCTTTTTCAAGACAGTGCATAAGTATTCCATCGAAATTTTGGTGAAACAAAACATCGTTTACCAGCTGAAAAGAAGCATATTTTAATCTCAGTGATCTCATATTTTTTGGATCAATTTGTCGGGGAGCTGATCCGTGTATAAGATAAAACTTGATGTCGTCATACCAAGGACTGGTAAGGTTTTGTGCACATCATATTTGATTTTGATCGTGTTGATCTTGGATTAATATATCGATTTCATTTTGTTGTCCTATAGCTGATGATCTAAAAATGAAGAAGACCTGTATTCTTGAAATTATTTGCAAGTAAATTTTATGTGTTAAAGTGAAAATGGATCAACTTTGCAACACAACTTTAATAGGATTAACTCATTCAAGATGCATATAAACAGCAGCAATAACAATGAACAGAAAACACATAACACAGCAAATGATAAAGGAGTTCACCCCTCTCTTGGGCTACATCTCCTGGTCCAGCTTCCAATGGATCATTTATATTATTTTCTCAAAGTGCTCAAAAATATGCTTTACAATGCTCAAAATGCCAAATAGACTGCTCCAATGGCTTCAGAACATCCAAAAACCCCTAGTTGGGCTTTTTCGACACCTCGTTTGGCCAAAAATCGAAGAAGATAGGCTTCCTGGAAGCCCCCCTTCAAACTTGTTGTCTCTGCATCTACAAAACGCACCCCCCTTGGTTCAACCTAGCCCACACGCATATTTAAGCATCAAAACTCAGCACCGGGCGCAACTGCACAACCGGTACAAACTGTCGCACGGTTACGCATTGGCCCTTAACCGTCTAAGGCCCGTGGGCATGTGAAGCGCCATATGACCGCACGAATATATATAAAGGGCCAAAGTTCAAACGGTTATAAACAAAGGCGCACCTATGGTCACATCGCATACCATGCGACCGGCGGCTCATATGAAAGGGCTATACAATAGAGTGCGCATATAGTAATGTGGTCACATTGTATATACGCGGGACCGGGGGCCGGGGCTAATCCTCGGCCTGGTCTGCGCCCACCATACAATACATATCAACTTAAATATAATGTGTGTCATTTATATTACAAGGCACATGTGGTGGCACGCCGGTCGGCAGCCCTTCCCAAGTCTCTTCCCCTGCCCGAAGGTTGTGAGGTCGAGTCCTGCTGAATGCATAAATTTTAAACCAATATGTGTGTGACGCGTGGCGGCCATTGATTGGGCCACGCGTCGCCATCCCATTCACTGCAAACATGCCATGCAATATGCCAACTATCCACACAACTTCCTGCCACATGTCGTATGGACTGCCACATCAACAATCGTACGGACTGTACGGACTGTACAGTCAGCATCCCTTTTTTTTGCATGTTTGTCATTTTGAACAAAACGCGATATCTCTCACTCCCAATGTCTGTTTCAACCCAAACGAGTTGTGTTTGGTTCGTAACGACGAGGCCTACGCTCTCGTTCAATTTGAAGCAATTCTGAGCACTTTGAATTTTGAGCAAAATTTGATCCCCTGGATCAGCTGAATCAGCAACCAATTTACATAAAACTTGGCCTCTAACAATTTGTGCTGGGGTAATTTCTATGTTCTATTCTTGTAAGGAGGTGACCATTTCACCCTTTTTTCACCCAGTTCTTTCTGTACTAACAAATTTCTGACGGCAGGGTAAGGGACAATGATTTTCGTCCTAGATTTCGAAAGATAAGATCGAAAGTGTTTTACTACTTTAAAAATAGCATAGGCCTGTTGATCTACTGTTGGGTAATTAAGTTCTTCTCCCTTGAAGGTTGAGCTCATAAAATCAATTGGGACTTTGTTGTTTTCAGCATTTTTTTGGGTTAGGACAGCAGCATAAGACCGATCAGAAGCAAACGTGTATAGTGTGAAATCTCGTGAAAAATCAGGGCTCATTAGAGAAGGAGCGTCTACTATAGCCTTTTTTATTAAGTCAAAAGCTTGACTTTCTAAAGGTCCCCAATGGTACTATACAATGTTTTTTATTAAATTTTGTAATGGTCTGACCATTTCTGAAAAGCTGGGGACAAACCTCCTAACAAAATTTATCTGACCTAAGAAAGATTGCATGGAATTTTTGGAAGAGGGAGGGGGCAGTTTTGAAATGACTTGGGTCCTTTCAAGGTCAATAATCATCCCTTCATTTGATACAATGAATCTAAGGAGCTTACCTTTTTCTACTACAAAGACAATTTTTTTAGGATTTAGAGAAATGTCGTACTTACGACATCGTTGTAGAACAAATCTTAGATGAGCTAGATGATCTCCTTTATTTTTTGAGAAGACAATGATGTCATCTAGATAAACTACTACATATTGATTGATTAAACCATGGAAAGCGATATACATCGCTCTCTGAAAGGTGGCACCGGCATTTATGAGCCCAAAGGGCATCTTCCTATAAGCGTAGGTGCCCCATGAGGTACGGAAAGTGGTTTTGAGCTGGTCTGGGGGAGACATAAGGACTTGGTTATACCCTGAAAAACCATCCAGCAGTGATAATCTTTCAGAACTAGATACTTGTTGAAGGATCTGTTCCATGGGGGGAACAAGGTAGTTGTCTTTATCAGACGCTCGGTTTAAATTTCAGAAATCAACACATAGTCGGATTTCACCACTCTTTTTTCTTACAGGGACAAGATTAGAGACCCACTGTGTATGTATTACTGGGAAGATTATTTTAGCATTCAAGAGTTTGTTTAATTCTTTCTTGACTGTTGGTTCAAGTTTTGGCTGCATCTTTATTAACTTTTGTTGAAAAGGTTGGGTCTAGGGTTTCATGGGAATAATGTGTTGTATGATGTTAGGATCAAAATTATTTAGTTCATTGTATGTCCAAGCAAAGACATCTTTAAATTCCTTAAACAACTTAATAAATGTTATATTTTCTTGCTCAGAACATCCCAACCCCAAATTGATGCACTGTGGATTATCTTTAGTTCCTAAATTTACTTTTTCATGTGTCAAGGAAGAACTATTCATTTTACAATTCACTGATTTTCTGAATTTATCGTGAAGATCATAAAAAATTTCTAATCTAACCATAGATTTTGGGATAGAGTTTACCATGTCCGATGCAGACTCCGGGGACCTTGGATATGGTATTACTGTAAAATCGTGAAGGTTTTCGTCGTGGGTACCTTCGTCGATAATTGTGCCCTGGAAAGTCTCTTCCATGTGTAGAAAACTGATGATCTGTTGATCGTCATCGAAGACTCTCCAATTTGTGATGTTGTCTGTGACTGATGGTCTGAACAACAACTCGACGGAAAACACATTCGGAGAAAGGCCTTCTGTAGGAAAAAGTTTTAAGGCGACATTAGCTAACAAATCAACCTCAAAGTTATTCAATCTTGGAATAGAATTAATGTTAAATGCAGAAAATTTGTTCATTAAATTCCATACCTCAGTCTGATAGCTTTTCAGGTGTGGAGATAGACAATGGATATAATTTTTTACCTGTATAACCACAATTTCTGAATCACCAAAGACAGTCAAATTCTGAATCTTCAAATCTAGTGCTTTCTTGAGACCTTGCAAGAGTGCCTCATATTCGGCCATATTGTTTGTGCATTCAAATTCTAAACGGCAAGCGATCAAAGTTTTGTTACCTGTTGGATCAATGAGCATGCACCCTGCACTAGCTCCTTCCTTAGATTTAGATCCATCGAAGTAAAGAGACCAGATTTGATTTTGGTCAGGTGCATGTGACCACAGAGAGAAGGTTGTTGACTGTGTGCATGTCATAATTTCGGACTGCTGTTCTGGATCAGTAATGATAGAAGTTTCAGCCGTGAAATTGCCGAAAAAAGTGTCCATCCCCTGTATTTCAGGTGAATTGGTGGAAGCAGTGAATGGTTCATTGGGATCATTTAAATCAGTTACCATGAACTTAAGATAACGCTCACGATTTACCTTGATTATGTTAGGCTTTCCATTCTCAGGCAACCATAAGTGAGACCAATCTGTTGCAAAATAACCATGTAGTTGTTCGAACCAATCTCTACTTAAAAACAAGCCATATACTTCGGGGATATCAACGACAATAATATCAATAACTTGAAGGACTTCAGGATTAGATGATAATATGATAAGCACATTTTTTAATTCACCTATCACTTTAACACTAGTTCGATCAAGCTGAATAATTTTCAGGCTGGACAGTTGAACTTCGGCATTATTTTTTTGACAGACAAACCAAGGCATTATGTTTGACGATGCACCTGAATCTACCATGCAGTTATGTACATTCCTATTGAAAATTTCAAAAGTCAACAAAAAGGGTGGGACATTTCCGCGAGTATTAACAACAGAAGTTTGTTGTTTTTTAGTCGCAGCCCCTGAAACTAGTTTATCTACATTTGTTACACTTTTTACAGCAAGGTCTCTTTTATCAGAAGACTCTGACGTCGTTTTGGCGGAGACATTTTGAGGTGTTTTGGGACTGTTTTCAGCAACTTTGTTGCTATTCAGATTGTTGTTTTTGCTATTTTCTACAATATTCTGCAGCATCTTTTGTAGAAGAAAAGGGAATTTTAATAATTCGTAAACAGAAATGTTAGCCCTAAGTTTTTTTAGATCCTCAATCAAATCATACTCTAAACTTGGGGCTGCTGAATTATGTTTAGTTTCAATTGATTTAGACTATTTTGGAGGTGCATTAGTTACGATTTCAGAAGAAGACTTATTTGTTGTCTTGCTCCTGGTATTGTAAGGATGCATTGTTTCAAAATTAGCTTGAAAAATGCTATCCGAAAAATGTCCAAAAATGTTTGGGGAGAATTCGTCCTCTTCCACTATCTCTTGTTCAGCTACGTCTTCAGGAATCTCAGGAGGAATCAAGTTATCATGTGCCTCTAGAATCGTCTGAATAGCAAACTGTAAGCTTTCTAGATTTAAGCCTTCAGAATTTGAGTTAGGCAGGTTTGTGGGAAAAGGCTTTTTAAAAGGGGGTTTGTAAGGCACTTTGCTTGAATAAGCTTCTTCAATCGATCTTCTCAAATCTATAACCTGATTAGACAACTTTTGAACGACCTTCTGTAAGATTTCTAGATCCGAACTATCTAGTTGAGTTTTGTTTTGGGGAGGTCTAGGAAGGATTTTGATTTTCTTCTTGGAGGATGAAGTAGTTTCTGCCTCGTTACAGGTATTGTCTTTTAGGCTGAGAATATCTTTCTCGATTTGACTTGCCTCTTCGAAAGCTTATAACAATGTGTCTTTCTTGGACCTTTTTACCCAAATGGTTATGTTTTGGTGTAAGGCTTTCGTGTAGTATGCGACAATAAGATTTTCAGCAGGCATTGAGTCTGTGGGGATTCGATTCTTTAATGTCATGAACCTTTGATTAAAGTCTTTTATCTTTTCTTTGGGTTCATCTTTAAACTAGAGAGTTCAATGACTAGGACTTTAGGAGATTTATCATCTCCGAATTTCTCAAGGAAACAGGATTCAAATCTATCCCATGACACGATGGTGTGGGTTTGTTGGGCAAAGTACCAGGTAGAGGCATTGCCTTCAAAGGTGTAGGGAAAATGTCTACACACTACGTCTTTGTGTTCAACACTACGGAGCCTAATGGCTAGCATGAATTTTTTGATATGATCCTCAGCAATCTGCTTGGAATCCGGGTCAAATTTAGGGAGCCATTTCTCTGGATGTTTAGGCAAAGGATGTTGGGGTCCAGGTATGGCCACTGCATCTTCATCGAGCCAAGGTCTGGTGGGATTGTTCGGATTGGCCATAGGTGTGGGTGGTGTCGAAGGCTGAGATGAGGAACTTCCTTTGTCTGATGATTCTTCTCCAGAAGAAGAAGGAGATGAAGGGGGTGGTGATGGTGGAATACCAGATCCTCCTGCTGCAGGAGTGAGGATGTGATCTGGATCCGTAGGGTTTAGGGTAAGATCAGCACCTTCAAGTTGCTCCTTGATATCAGAGAAGTCTAATGGTTGGTTCAAAGGCCGACCTGGTTGTCTGATACGGGCCAAGCCACTGTGTGTTCTTATGAGGGATTGACGAACAATTTCTTGTACGTCGGCCCCTGGGGGGTTTGGAGTTACTGGTTCAATGGTGATCTGTGGATTGTCGTTTGATGTGGTTGTTGTTTGAGGGACAATGTTGTCGTCAGAACGACTTCTTGTTACTATAGGTGAGCGGGTAGGTGGGGGAGGAGTCTTGCGACCTCCTCATGCCATTAATAGTATTCATGCCCTCCTTCTGGCACCATTTGTTGACGGGCGAAATTGACCGCTCGTCAACTGGAAGAGTGAATCTGGTCCGGGGTTGTCTAATTAACCCAAGCCATTTGGATTAATTCACTCTGACGAGTTTATGGCTCCGTTGGACCATCTAAAGTCCTAAGGGAAGCGAAAAATAACTAAAAGAAATGCAATAAATTACTAAATAATAATCGTTGAAATATATATGTACATCTAATATATATATATATATATATATATATATATATATATAGTTTATCTAATTAATACTTATATAATAGTTCTACTTATCATATATACAATATATACAAATCACGAGTTTTAATCTAAACTCATAAAAATCGAATGTAAATTGGTTCTTTTAACAACAGTAATAAAGAAAGCGAAAATATTATTTATTTTTGGTTTGTTTTCTTGTATGTATACATTCATAAAATCAAATATTAAACTACTTAATTAAACAGAAAGACATAGATAGTGGGAATCATTCTATATATAAAAACTTCTAAAATAAGCAAGCAAACGAAATAAAATAACAGACTAACCTATTAATGCATCCAACGTTTGTACAATAGAGAATATCCAGCCACCTTTATCCGAGAAGTAAACCTGCAATGAATCTTAAGATTGCTCCGAAAAAATGCGAAACGATTATGCTGGAGATTGAGTTATGATAACAGAACATATAATGGATACAGTCACAGTGATCTTTATGATTTACAACTAACTACAATGAGATAAGTCTTCTTGTAAGAACTTGTATTTAAACATTCAACAGAAAATCAGAGATAAATCTCAAAAAATGAATTGAATCGATGATCACCCTATATTATATCTGAAACATGATATATGAACAGCATATAAAAAATGAATTATCTCAACTAATAATAAATCATGAAGGCAAAGGCTATCACCATCTATTATCATGTTGAAATGAATAGAACTTAAACTACAACATCATACACAAAAGCTAAAGTTGTAATATGCATCATGTTTCATTCAAGTCTGTGTATAATTGTCCATACTCCAGTCCCAGGCTGAGATGAGGAACTGTTTACAAAATTATAGGTTTACAAAGGCCTCAGGAAAGATCATTGTTTCTGTTCCTGAGATCAAATTTGTTTCAAAAATAAAGGGGGATGCAGCCACCCTGATTTCACTAAATCCTCTAAAACTAACAACAATTCATTTTTGTTTATTCAAAATACATAATAGATATGACTGGAAGGTCTAAAGAGTGCCTCAAATCATTTTTGACATCATGGATCCCTGAATATCCTGGAAGAAAAAGAAAATAGAAAGATTTCAGATACATTTTCTGTCATTAATTTACACAATTCGAATTGATATAACTGGCTACAGAATCTTACGATTTTGTAGCTAGTTATATAGTAAATGAAATCTCATTTTATTTAATAAATAAAACAAACTAATTTGATAATAAAATATAGCTTATTTAACAAACCAAATAATCTAACTTAAGAATAAAAACAAACATGCTATTAATCTAAGAGATCATACCTATAACCATGCAATCAAATCGTATCATGAAACCTTGGAGTTTACAATGGCTGTAGCAGCCTCAACGTTTTTAAATATCACATGACCTGTGGTTTTAATACGTTTTTCTTTCCCCTGGAGGACCGATTCAAGCCTGTGGTTTTCGTTTGTTAAAACATCGATCTGTTCTTTTAGAACCTTAACTCGTGACTGAAGAAATGGGATATCCGTATAATATCTTTCAATCCATGATAAACAGACCTCACACTTTGACTGTGTGGCATTTGCACTAGAACAAATAAGATTGTGGACCGGAGCACCCTCCAAACGAATAGTAGATTCATTGCAAAGCTTGACACCAGGAAACTCGGGATTGTCTTTCAAACAAGGAGGTAAATTATAGACATAGTTATAGGGTCGGTCAGGGTGTGGCCCGAATGACAAAGGGTCTTCCTCTACGAGGAATCTCTCAATTTCAGAGTCTGAGCTTTCGTGAACTTCGATCATATTGATTGAACCTGGAAGAGCATTCGACTTATTACGAAGTCTCCTAGAAATTAGCCTGCCAACTCTTTTGTTTTTAAAATTGATATCAATATTACTCTTAAATCTCTTTCCTGTAGGTTTCTTTACATTTTTAACACGGTCATTTGGATGTGTAATCTGTTGACTGGCCTGTTGAATAACCTTGGGATCGATCCAGGGTTTGCTATTAGGGGAAGAGACACGAGTCTGGGGAGGTGAGAGAGATACCATCGGGTGGACAAGGGTATCCTCAACAACGAATTTATCTACTTCTCCCAATTCAGGGTTACCATGGCCATTTCGGATTATAAATGAATCCCAGTTGTCATCCTGTGACTCTAATTGATGTATGAGCAGGATTTTAAAGCCGTGATGAAAAAGGATAGAGTCTAACCTCTGTTTCTTATATATTTTCCCCATTTTATAAAGACTCCTGAGTAAGTAATACGGCATATTCAAAGGGAAACCCATAAAACTCATAAGCAGACGCAAATGGTATAAAAATACAAGCCCGAAACGCCCCTCACAAGTAACAAATTGCTTTACCACAATGAGTAAATCATGCCATTGAGATTTTAGGAATGAAATTGGCATACCTCTATCACAGCTTGTTATTTTCCGAGATGTAAACAGCAGGGTCCAAGGAACTTCCTCCATTTTTGCGTTTTTAAACCATTTTTGACCGCTCGCTGGTAACCCTGTGGCTTGACTCAGGAACTCCTCAGTAACCTCCAGTTGCACATCACCAACTTTCTCTCTACAACCATCAAAGGATAAGTCGAAATCTTGGGCAACCTGTAAATTAAAACCCTAAAACTTCCTGATGAAAACGTGTCAGCCATTTCTTTCCAAATCTTCTCTAGCATCGTCGTATGAGAGCAGGGTTTGGATACCATTTGGTTCAATTCTTACGACAGGAGCCATACTGGACGGGAGGGTAATCAAACAAACACAGCATACAAGTAGGGTTTTTGAAAACAAAACAAAGCCATAACCCTGAGCCCAACAATGAATGATGTAAAGACTCATACGATGGGATAGTCGTTTAATTAAAATGCATGCGAAGAGGTTTGTGAAACCCGAGGCCATCCTTAGAGATAATGGCAGTCTACAAATTGTATTCCACCCTTCATTCAGTACGAGCTAGGACCAAAGTATTAAAACGATGATGAGTACGTGCATCATGGGTTTGATTGCAAAGTTTGGGTAAGTCAAAAATCGAAAAATCAAAGGTTTTGTAAAAGAAACGTAGCCAAGAATCAAACCAAAACTACACAAAAAATCAATTCGTGGGGGTGCTTTTCTCATAAAACCATCATTCTCTTAAGCATGTTTGGAATTTAAAAGATCAAAACAAAGAGAGTAGCATCTTCATGGAAAGAAATAAAAATTCCATAATAAACTATATGAACCATTCGCCTTCGATGAAATTTTAAAACATCATGGTGATCACATTCACAAGTTTTCATGCTTTCAGTCATGAAAACAAAGTCTGAATAGACAATAGGGAGAAGCAAAAATTTACAACTATCGTTTCGGAAACTGCTCATGAAGAGTGATAAAAATTAATGACCCTAGTTAGGCAGCTATGCAGATCATTTAATTGACATAAAAAAAAAAAAAAGTTAAGAAAATCATTGAGCTGCCAACAGTACCCCATATTACCCCCTAAGTATATTACACAAATAAAGGGTGAGTATATTATCTTTCATACATATGATTTGTAGACATCAAGAATTGGGCTTATTTTGGCTTTAGGTCCTCCTCCTTTTAAACTAGGGTTTGGATAAAAATTTATAACTTCTCTAGAATCCATCCTCTTTTCTTCAAATGGATGGCATCCCCAAAAATATGATATCATTGCATCCAACTTCATCCCCTCCATTGTTGACGATGTTAAACTTAAGTAGTCGAGAGGTACCACATTTCTTTGTTGGGTCTCTTCTCTAATGCATCCCTCTAGCTTCATATTGAGTTCAAGGTCAAAATGTTGTCCAGTTGGAACATTAGAATATGGTATTTCTTGGCCCTTCTAACATTTATCAATTGGTTCATTTTCTATTGGAGACCTCTTGGCCACTTTAGAATTCCCCATTATGGGAATTTTTGGCTTAGGACACTTCCTACTCCATTCATATTTGGAAACTTCTATAGATAATTCCTTGGCTACATGTCCATAGAGGTGGCATAAAGCATAGTGGAATGGGGCCCAAACATGATCTAATGTGTGACTATATTTTCATTTTCCCATCTCAATCCTATGGATTCATGAATCCCTTCCTTGAGATCCAATTCTACCATAATCTTCACCATAGATCCAAACATAGTACTTTTATAGGAATCATAAAAATCAACAAAGACCCCTAGCTAGTTTCGTGTTGCCACTAATATTTTGTCTAACCATAACTCTAGAGGGAGGCGTGAGATTTTCAACCTATTTAATTGTTATGAGTTTTATTTTCTCCTAGGGTCAAAACACGAGAACAATTTTTTAAGGGTTACTACATCATTGAACCCATGCACCATTTATTTTGGTCTGCCATATCTAAAACCCCCGATGATCTAAAAGTAAATGTTAACCATCCTCTTAATAGATACTAATGAAGATAAGTATATCCCAACATCAATGTGTCTAGGCCTCGTCAATCCACTAACCCATAGATTTTTCTAAGGGTTAGTTTTCCAAAGAAATTTCTTGTTAATGTTTTTCTCTCCACCTCCATCACTTGATCCAAAACTACGTCTTCACCCAAGACCAAATTGGACCCTGCCTCTCTAATCCTAACACATTTTTTCTTCATTTTCAATATGGAATCCTTGTTATGGTTTGATTATGATTTTTGGCACAGGGGCAGACCCAGGGTTCAATGCTTCAACACCGCACCAAAAAAACCCTAAATACCATCCCTTTCAGCAACACCTGCGAAGCAGATGAAGTCTCACCCGAGGTAGAGGCAGGGGGGTTGCAGGACTCAAGTGTATACAACCTAGCTGGGAAACATATCTGTGATCACAATACTTAACTGATCCAGGTCGATATTGGTGGCCACCCACCATTTCCAAATGGCTCAAAACAGTTTTCTGGCCATTTTGGCAATTTACTATTTTTAGCAGGTTTTAACTTCCGGGGCCATTTTGAGGGTCCAAATGAAGGTTTTTCGAGATCGAGGTTCTCAATGATAGACAAAGGAATGATTGATCCCCCAAAATGAATCTCCTCGAAAATACCTTTCCAACGAGCTATCACACACCTAAAACAGAGATCGTATGCAAAAGTTACGACCCCGGGAAGTTGATGTACTCACTTACCCAAACGGGGCCCACATGACTTTTGGCGCTTCATCTCCTAGGGTTAGGTTTTTGGAT
>ML841059.1:79973-93202 GCA_009831015.1 Picea engelmannii
CATTCATTCATACATAAAGCACTTGAGCATCAATGGATTTAAGAAATTACATACATAAACAACATAAACAACATAGCACAAAGCACATCGACACAGGATATACATGGTTCACCCCAGTGTGGGGCTACGTCCACCAACTCTTCTTCTTCTTTAATAGTCTCCTTCAATCTTCTTACATGCACAGAGCCACAAAGCCAACTCCGCATAGGACAGGAGATCTGCGGGCACCTTGCCAGATCCTCCTTCCCTGAGTTAGATCCAATCACGGAGCCTTTACACAATCTGTGCACAAAGAACTTACAAAATAGTTGCACTTAGCTCTGCAAGCCTGAACACATCTTCTTGCACATAGCTAACATTAGCACTAAGCCATCGGCTCTCTAGGTCTCTTTCTTACATCGCCTAGATACTTATTTATACTTTACAAAAGGGACCTAAACATGGGAAAACCCATGGGCCGACATCCCATACCCGTTACATAAACCCTAAAACCCAAAAAGCCCGCAAAAAGGGCGAGATCACGTGATCTCCGCTTCGCCTGGGCGCTCTGTCTTCAACCAACCTGTCGAAATCTCAAAAATGGTCAAACACGACCAACGTTTCCACAAAACTTGGTCGAGGGCCAACAATTATACTTTCACTCTTTAACACCTCTTAGCCTTTCTTATGCCCCTAAATCAATATCATTACTCACTCATCCACCTTCTCTGTTGAATCTAGTCTCTCTTGTTAATGGACTAGTGTTTTCATACATGGAGGAAATTTTTATTTCCCTAATTTCCAAGATGTCCAGCTCACCTGAATTCCAAACATTTATGTATTGGTTTATAATGATTACCAACATAGAGTGATGAGAAGACTTTGTCTGATCTTTTATCTTACCTTCTTTAATTGTTTCATCTACCTCCAACCTATCATCATTGATTCATTTACAATCACAGTAAGAGAAGTAAGGTTTAAAATATTATCACCCTTAATCAAGGGGTTGCTAGACATTTGTTGACTATCACCTTCAACCATTGTGATGTGACCTATCCTATAAATGTTTGTCTAGGTTATAGTCATAAGAGATTTTACCAACATAATAGTACCAAGAGGCGCCTATTTAGGACAATCATCTAGGTTTAAGGACCAAGAATGATGTGTATCTTTGATCTTTGTATAGATTGAAAAGGGATAAATCATATCCATCCTATTATGCTTCCAAGAGTGATATAGGTCCTCTTGTGTAGGAAAAATATTAGTTTCTTCTAGTTGATCTAAGATTTAATCCATGAATTCTTCGTCATTTTCTTTTCTACTTTCTTCCACCATTCCATTCTGCGTCCCCTTCCTAGATGTTCTAGCTAAGCTTTGTTACACATCAATGAAGATCATTATCACTACTTCAAAATCAATATATGGAATGTTAGAAATCAAAACCAATTCAACTCTGTAAAGTTGAAAAAGTATATAAATATATATAACATTGTGATATTTTTTTCAATTATTAAAATAGATTATAGGTTTTTTGTTTTTTCAATTATTAAAATATGTATATAATTTTATATTTAGGTTGATGTTTTTATTTTACAACTTTACTTGATTTGATATTATTTTTTATTATGAAAGAAATCTTGAAAATCAAGGGATTCTTCCCCACATTCATAGATGGCATCCTAAGTAAACTCATCCATGTTGACTAGTTGTTAACCCCTAGATTTTCCTATGAAATTGGAGGGTTAAGATCCAACTAGCTTTCATGAGGATGGTTCAGTGACAAGTGCATTAAGTTCAATAGGGATTAGAGTTCATTTCATAGGCATGTTCACTATTTTTGGAGGAAATTGTTATTTTTAGTAGTTTTCCTATTTTCTAGAAGCCTGAGTTCCAAGGTCTGTAGGTCATAGGTGATCACATATTTGGGATCCTTGCAAGCTCACTATGCCAATGTTATTTTTCCAAGTGACATGCAAGATGCTTATATTTTTAGTAGTTAGGGTTTTGAGGCTCATATGACAATTTTGATCATATATTTGGATTCCTTGTAGAAAATCAAGTCCAATGAGACTGATTTCGTTGGCATTACCTATTTTTAGGTGTTCTATATTTGGCAATGAACCGATAAAAGTTCCCTTCATTTTTTGTCTTTCCTATTTTTTACGAGTTGGACTACTATTTTTGGCATGCTTGTATTTAGCAATGTTATTTTTATCAAGTATGGGTGCTAGATTCCTGGTCTTGGTGATCAATTGGGAACTAGTATGAACTGAGCAAGTGGATTTTTTTCAATTTGAATCATGGCAACCATTCCAAGTTTTTCTCATCAAGAAAACCCTAGGTCACCCTCCTTTGGTATATTTGGCAGTTGGCTAAAATTGGTTTTTCATGACTCTAGTTCTATAATTTTCAGTGTGTGCCTTATAACCATTTTTGGAAAAGGAGGCACCTAGCTTAATTTGGGTGATTTCCTAAATCCACTTTACTAACTTTGGAGGATTAGAAGTTTAGGAATTCTTTATTTTGACCAAGTCGACCTCATTGACTAGTTTACATGTGAGATGGAAATCCATTATTGGACAAGTTAGAAGATTTTAGAATTCTTATTTTTTGAGTTAGCTTAGTTTCCTTGAGTCAAGTCGACCTCTCATGTGTTATTAATTGAATTTAGAGTGTTTGCATGAGCTTTGGTTTATTTATGAAGAGGTTGACCCCCTTTTTTTATAGGTGTTGCTATTGTTTAGTGAGTTTTGGAGCCATGTATGTGGTTGTCAGCATATCGGGAGTTATTTATGATTATTGTCTAGAAAATTTATAGTAGTTTTCCTCACATAAACAACCACCTAATAGAATTTAGTGATTGCATGTCCAGGCCACCCAGTTTTGGATTTTGGAGATCTATATGAGAGGGTTGAATGGCATTATTTTATTGAGTTATTACACTGAGTAGTATCCAACTTACTTCTCTTCCATTTTTATTTCTTTCATAGATGCCTACATTATATGTAGTGCTTAATATGTAGCCAGACTTTATTTTGTCTCCATGATGAAAACAATCTTTTGACTAATATAGTGATAGAGCTTAATTGTGTAATTTCTTTACAGCTTTTCAAATTCAACGATTGAATAGTTTTGTTTTGTTATAATGGTGTGGGTGGCCTAAGTGCCTTTAGTTTTATTTTTTTCACTTAAAGCGCATGTCCATCTTCCTTTCTTCTTTCGTAGTTTAGTTGTTGTGAAATGGAATCTCTCATATTATTTAATTATAATTTTTATTGTGTCCTTGGTTTCTTGCACGCATATCAAGGAAAATTATTTTATGTGTTGACCATTCATACTAACCATGTGTATTTTCTAAGTGATTAACAATGCATGAACACAATGGATGCCCCCTGTGATTGGATAAACATCATCCTGAACAAAGGAGTAATTAATGGTCACTTTGGGATAATTATTGATAGTTGTTTCTTAGGTTTGCAATGCCTATATATAAGAGATAAAAAAAATTGGCGTCATTTGTTGGGGATGTCGTCAATCCTCAAATACTACAATGACAGTGATGAGTTTTTATTTATTGATTTTTTTACTCATATGGTGATTTCATTGGTGTAGGATTGAATCATATTGGATAAAAAGAAGAAATAACTGAGATTTGATCATACAAAAGGAATTGTTCTAGGCCTTAGCGAACCTAGACCTCTATTCTAGAACTAAAAGGAGGATCTATTGGAAATTGGGTTCAACACTTCCCATGAGTTTCGTGATATGGGTTAACCCCCTCTCGCGGATCCTAACTATGATGATTATGGCAGAGACTAATGCATGTGGGTTTTGGTCTAATGGAAATCATAGTCCAACAAATGGTATCAGGGCGACAGGTCTCGAGTTAGAAACTCGCCCATCACGCACTAGGAGGAGATTGTTGGACATTGGGTTCAACACTTCCCGCGAGTTTCGTGACATGGATTAACCCCTTCTCATGGATCCTAACTCCGACGATTATGGTGGAGACTAACGCCTACAGGTTTTGGTCTAATGGAAATCGTAGTCCAACGGGATCACTCCCCTAACAACCTCCCTTGGAAAATCCATTACAAAAAGGTCATAATTTATTATGGATGTTGAATATACACAATGGGTGTAAGGTCATTTTCCCCTGGTTTATGAGTTTTTTCACATTAAAAAGGGAGAAGATGGAACTATTCTTGATTTTCATGGAAGATTTGTCAATACATTGCATAAGCTCCACCCCTCATTCTGACAAAGAAACATCTTGGTGGACTATACCTTTGCTTTTGATTCAACATTTCATTCCCTATTTTGGAGTGAAAACCGGAAATTTAGGGAAATATTTCTTTGTTTCCCTAAGAGTTCATGAATTCCTTGCTACTAAAAAATAACATAATAGTGGAAACCTTTCATGTGATCAAGTTGTTAGTGATGGAGGATATGATGATGACTCCTGCTTGGATGATCATGAACCAATAATTGCACCACTTGGGCCATATGCAAATTTCCATGATGATGAAGATAAAATTCATTTACATGATTTCTTCCATTAATGATGATAAAATTCAAAATGAAGAGCAACAAATCAGCCATGCAGAATTGAATCAGTAAGAGACTTTATCCTTGCATATCCCCATATTGATCCAAGAACAATTTGATTAGATATTATTATAGTAGGGGGAGAAACTTTTGGTTCAACCTAAACATTATCTTCCTTACAATTTTCCCATGATCCCGCATTCAGATTTTGTTCTTCAAGAAGATCATGTGACTTATCATGGCTTGGATATTGGGTTAACTCATGATTCAGTTGAGCTGAGGATGATGGAGGTGTTTCTGGAGGTAGATTTGAAGATTTTTGTCTCTTTTACTTTCTTATTGATCATTGTTTAGGTACCATGTTCCAAATTTCAACGAACATACTAAATTGATTTCTTAAGTAGCAAGCACATCATTGCATCTTTCCATCTTAGGAGACTTCATGATTGGTTGCACTAGAGGGTTGACCATGTTGATCTTTCCCATATAATCGATAACTTGGCTACATGGTTACATTGGTCATTTGAGTACCTTGATTGATCATGGAAACATTGAAAAAATTCCAAAATAAGATTTTTCGGGCTCCAGCAAAGCAAAACAAAACAGAAATATTGAACAAAAAAAGGGAGAGAAAAAGATGTAAACTTTTTTGGGTTTATGTGGGTTGTTGTCGCCTTTATATTTGTTTTTATGTTATATAGTCCCTATATTTCTTTTGTTTTATTTTCAAATTTCAATCTATTTTCTTTTTTCGGACTTAGTTTAGCCTGTAGGTTGCTTTACTTCAATAATTTTCTTTTATTTACACTATTGTCATGTCCTAGTTTTCAATGTTGTCATTTTTTCTTACTTTATGTCATCCCATATGGTAGTTTCATTCACAATAAATGCCTCGCATATGTGCAAGTTTTCATTTTCCTTTATTTCCATTCAATTTCAGTTTGGAATTTGGAATTTATTGAAGTCAAACCCTTGAGTGTGATGTTATCGGTACAATTAGAATTGCCTTGATGCTCATGTCTATATCAAGCCTAGATGAGGGTGTCATTATTTCCACTATGTGACCATTGAGTCTGATAGGTGGGTAATGTTGAAGAGACAATAGGATGAGTCTTAAGTCACCCGGTGGTTTTGTCTCTTTAGTTATTTCATTGAGTCATCTTTCTTGGTCTGTCAACTTCTTATTTAGCCTTAGGGATATGGTGCCCTTTGATGTACTCCTCAATTTCCTCTTTGAGATGAGGGAAATATTCTCATCATTTCCTTCCTCTTAGTAGATCAATCCTCATTGACTCCAACACATTATCTAAGGGATGATCTAGAAGCTAGAGCACCTTGATGGTTGCTAGCCTCATTGGTGGTTGTCTCGCATTCAACAAGATTGATCATCATTGAGTCTTGATTGGATGAGTTTGGTTTGTTTTTTAATTCATATCATTATAATTCACACTAACAAAAAGTTCTCATACCTAAGGGCCAATTAGCCTCATTGGTGGGTTCCTTTACACTTAGTAGGTGTTTTCCTTAGTAACATCTAACTAGGTGGCTTTCTCCCATTTTTCAATTGCATCTCATTTTACAGTGGGAGTAACATACATGATAGGTGGGTTGTAGGTTGTGTTTTCCAATGGACATGTATGGATAGGTGCTCATTCAACAAAGTACCCAAGGCACCATGCATTTGACTCCATTTCCTAGTGGATCAACACATTGGTCTATAGGCGATATTTTTTTTAGATATCTATCATTTATTGGTGCAGAGTGTAGGGATAATAAGATTCTTAACATCCCACAAGAGGATCCCATCCCCTTGAGTCGCCATTGTTAATCCCCATATTTTCCTGTGCAACTAGAGGGAAAAGATCCAACTAGCTTTCATCAAGTCAATATTCAGTGACATCTGTATGTATCATGTTTCATTAGGAGAATTTTGAGGTAAAAAGGGGCCTCAAAACAAAAAATGTTCTTTCAAAATCAACTTTAAAAGAACCAATAGGATTCAAGATGATGATGTTACCCATAAGGGTAAATATTTTTGGAGGGAAAGGAAGAAGACTACTTTTTAAAGTTGTATTTTCAACTTATCTTCTTATAGGTTTACTCAAATTCCAAGTGTATCTAATTCCACATCTAAAAGGTACCCACTATGCATACTTTTGACAAACCCATAGTGAGATAAACTGGAAATACATGAAAAAAACATGTTTCTTTTTAGAGGAAAAACTAGCAGGGTGAAAGATGAAATCCAACTCACTTTCTTTGTTTTGGTTTGACTCCTCACATTTCTATGTTATAGTATTGACTAGAGTTATCGTTTGAACGTGTATGCATGAACCTATCTCTTAGGAAGGATAGGACACTGAAAGTTGGAAGGGCACTAAAAGCAGTGGTCAGTTTCACAGGACACCGAAAGAAGTGATTAGCTTTGTGAGACACTGATGTAACAAGAAACATGTGGTTTCCATGTATTTCTAGTTTATCTCAATGTGGGTCTATCAAAAGTATGCATAGTGGGTACTTGTTGGATGCATAATTTAATTCTTCATATAACAAGTGCGTACACTTGAAATTTGAGTAAACCTATAGAGGGACAAGTGAAAAATACGATTTAAAAAATAGGTTTTTTTTGTTTCCATTTGAAAGTTCACAACTCTTGTTTTATTATTTTCCTCAGGAGGCCCATTATAGACCTCAAATTTCCCCTAATGCATAGGGATCATAGTCCATTCCATAGGTATGCTCACTAGTTTTAGAGGAAATTGTTATTTTTAGTAGTTTTCTTATTTTCTAGGAGCCTAGGTTATGAGGCTCGTAGGTCAAAGCTGGTCACATATTTGGGATGTTTGTGATCACATGATGACAATAAGAATTTTCTCGGTGACATGTGAGACACTTCTATTTTTAGTAGTTAGGGTTTCATGACTTATATGACGATTATGAGCATATGCTTGGATTTCTTGTAGAAAATCAAGTTCGATGAGACTGATTTCATTGGCATGTGAGATGTTTCTATCTTTAGCAATGCCTATTTTTAAACATGCTATATTTGACAATGAACTGATATCAGTTTCCTCCATTTCTCATCTTTCCTATTTTTTAGGAGTTGGATTGTTATTTTTTCCATGTCTATATTAAGCAGTGATATTTTTAGGAGGTATGGGTGCTAAACTCCTAGTTCCAATGAGTAGCTAGGAACTGGTGTGAATTGAGCAAGTGGAAATTTTTCAATGTAACACATGGTGGCCACTCCAAGCTTGTTTCATCAAGAAAACCTTAGGTCACCCTCCTTTGGTATATTTTCCATTTAACTAAAATTAATTTTTCATGACTCAAGTTCTATTTTCACTGAGTGACTTGTCAACATTTTGGAAAAGGAAGCACCTATCAGTGGGTAACTTATCACCATCTTTGGAAAAGGAGGCACCTATCATAATTTGAGTGATTTCATAATTCTTCTTTGTTAACTTTGGAGGAATGGACGTTTGAAATGTTTGTTTTTGACTAGGTTGACCTCATTGACTAGTTTACATGTGAGATGACAAATTATTATTGGACAAATCAATTTATTTTAGAATTCTTATTTTTTGAGATAGCTTAGTTATCTTGAATAGAGTCTACCTCGCATGTGTTATGAATGGAATTCGGGGTGTTTGCATGAGCTTTGGTTTATTTATGAAGAGATCGACCACCTTTTCTTACAGTTGTTCCTATTGTTTAGTGAGTTTTGGAGCCATGTGTGTGGCTATTAGTAGATAAAGAGTTATTTATTGGTGTTATCTAGTAGATTTGTGGCAATTTTCCTCACTTAGAGGACCACCTAACATCATTGCATGTCCAACTTGCCCATTTTTGGAGTTTGGAGATCTATAAGAGAGGGTTGAATGACATTATTTTCTTGAGTTATTCCATTGAACAACAACCGACCTCCTTCTCTACCATATTTTCTTTCTGTCAAAGCTGCCTACACTCTACGCAGTGCTTATTATGCAACCAGACTCATATTTTGTGTCCATGATGCAAACAATCATTTGACTAGTATAGTGATAGATTTTGATTATGCAGTTTTTTTATAGCTCTTTGAATTCGGTGGTTGAATAGTTTTTCTTTGTTGCAGTGGTGTGGGTGGCCTAAGTGCCTTTTTCTAGTGAACTTGGATTAATTACTCATAGTTTTTTTTAGATTTGCACGAAGTAGATCTGAGAGATAACACTAATACACCTGGTGAGGATCTAACCAAAATAATGTTGCAATAAAATTAGACAAATACCCACCAAATATAATTATAAACTATCTCAAATTATATAACAGAAAAATATATTACTCCCATATTCTTAATTGATGTGATAATGTTTTCAAGTCAGACTAATATAATCACAAGGCATCGTGACTAATATTTTCTAGGTCCGTCCTCTATAATGTAGTCCTCCATTATGTCATTCAATCAGACTATGGCTTATGCAGTGACCACAGTCTCAATAGTTGCACCTGCTCCTTCTGAACGCACAATATATTTGGCGCTCTCTTCATCTTCTTCCCATATCTCAGGCAGAGCTTCTCTAATGTTGTGAATACTTTCAAGCGAAAAATCCGCTCCCTCTGTTCGGACCGAAGTGCCAACCTATTGACAGTGAAAACCAATATTAAAATTGGATGAAGATTTGACCAACTATGCCTTTTTACAAAAGCATCATATCCCATTTAGAATTATATGGTCCTACCAATACAGTATGCAGGCCTGCACGCTTTCCTGCGGCTATATTCCGGGGACTGTCATCGAAGAAAATCTGCAGGGAAACATAATAGATTTAGACGCGGCTCTTACAATAGACGATGTTGAAATGATATGCAAAAGCTAAAGAAAAATGGATGGTGTGTGGTCTACCACAAACTAGAAGTAGTTAATTATGTGATGTTGAATTGCAAGATTGCCGGTCTGTTTTGAGACTAGATTATGATTGAGTACACCACCATTCCCTTTGTAGCTCCTCTTTGTTGAAAAGGGGTTGTTCAGGGACAAATGGATAATTGAGCAGTATGTGGGATGTCATCAAACTAACACGCATCTCTTTCTTGTTGAAACATTCTCATATTTATGTTTTGGGACTGGATTTGTTGAATATAATATTCTCTTTGTAGATCCTCTTTGTTGAAAAGGGACTGTGTTTAAACCTTGATGCAAGAGCAATCCCATCAACAAATTCATCTTTTCAAGAAGACCTAGGAAGGTCTTGGAAATTTATTAAGGGTGTGGGTTCCCTAAATTTAATTTGATCTTAATTTTTATGTTTTTTTAATTCTAGGAGAATCTCAATAGTGGTGAGTTATTTGACGAAGTGTTTTGTCATAAGAAAAAGATTGGATTGTTAGCAGATTTCAAGGTTCAACAAAGATTTTAGGGATGATGAGGATATTGTGGATCTGAGAAATCCTTTTGTAGATTTTGAGGAGTCTGAATATGATCTGAACTAATTTACCGTTCAGATTATATCTTTAAGTTTGTAAGTGTACGGGCACTTAGAAGTTGGATTGGATAGGAAGAAGATGTGAATGGAAAAGGCCAAGCATGGCTAAAAGGAAAACAAAGACAATAATGTAAGTCTGGCCAATTACTGAGGAATCTGGCCTCGATAGAGTGAATTCAAGAGCCTATGTGTGAAAGGAGTGTGAGAAAGAGGATTTGGAGAAGGTTTGAGGAAGAGGATTTGGAGAAGATTTCCTGTGTACAAGATGTGAGAGAAAATTTGAGACATTAATGATATCTTTGCGTGAATTCAGAGAATACTGTGTTGATTTCTGTAATCAAAACTACTGTGTGTGAAATTGAGCTTTAATTCTGTTTCGTTTCATTGTTTTCCTCTCTCCTTCCTGTGAACAACATATATATCGGATGAAATTGGCATTATGAGTAGAACGGGTTTCATTGAGTGTTAGTATCTCTCCTATATCATTGATTGCAGGTTTACAGGTCGGAATCGAAGCCAAAATCCTCTTTTCAACAGTGAAATCACTGTCATTATCACTCTTTGAATGAGAGTAAATGTGGACCGTCGGATAGTAGATCTACTACACAGTAGTCGTAGGATCGATTTTAAGGTTGATCGTTGATCAATTCTAAGATTAATGATCCAGGTGGATTGCGCACGTCGAAAGTGCTCGGAGGATAATCAAAGGCTTACCGCCAGAAAAGTGGTTTTGGTTAGAAACCACTGTGATGAGTGTCAACAATTGTATGACATCGAATTTTTATAGAGTGGGTTTATAAACCACTTCTGCGTCACCCGCAACACTGCAAAGTAATACCACGCGATAAAAGTGGTAGGCCACCAGTTATTAGCCCTAGGACTTGGCACAAGTCGCATGGAGGATTGAGATTAGTGCCAAACCAAACTAGAGCAGAGGATAGATAAAGGAATTAGCACAGGATCGAGAGGTGCTTAAGGTAAACCTGCTTGAAATTTCATTTGAGGACTGTTACAAAACAAAGAACATTGAATTCTCTAAGTGGAGGATCTTGGGCTTGATAAAGAGGTGTTTAGAGCAGTCCAAAAATTTGGAGTTGCGCACATAGTTGTTACAAAGCTCTGTGTTTTAAGAGAAGTTGACCAGTAAGGTCATCATTTTTGGTATCAGAGCATAGTTGTGTTCTTTGGAGAAGGAATTAGATTAACTTTGAATCAAAACTACAGAGTTGGTATGCTCTTTGGAAGTCTTAACAGGTTTAAATAGAGGTATTATGAAGTACAGATCCAAAGGATATCTGGAAGATGATAAATGAGTGTAGATTTACTCTGTGGAAAGTGAAAACTGTGCAGATTGTTGGTTTTTCAATGATATTGTGGATAGAGAGCATGAAAATTACCTCAGGTATTGGTAGCTTGTTGGCATGATGCCAGAGTTGCAGTGGATCAACATAGTACCAAACAGAGAACTCGATTAAGAAGGATTTTCTTACAGAAGCTGAAGTGGAGGCCTGATCACAGTGGAAGTCTTAATACAAAAAGAAAACTATTCCAGCCACATAACAAAGCTTGGAAGGAATGTTGAAAGACAAGATCATAGAACATATCTTACAAGTATTGAGTTTTATATATGGTAATAACTCTGGTAAAACAAAGATTGTATGTGTTGATTGCAGGTAGTGGCAGAGAAGATATTGAGATAGCGAACATAGCTAGAAAGTTGTGACCAAGGAGGAAAAGCAAGTGAAGCTCTTAAAGATGCAGAAAAGCTTGAGGTGGTATTAGGTAGCAGGTGAGGAGACTTGCTATAGAGAAGAGGCTTAGTGCAGCTCACAGTGGAAAAGGGAATTTCACGAAGGAGGAGATGAAAATGACTATTGATAGTCATGACAGAGGTTCAGACAGAAGCCACAACAAGAGGAAAGAAAATGTCAAAGCAATTGGCATAAAGAGGATGAGTGATGAAAATTTTGACAAGGAAATAGTTGAATTAAAAGCACAGCTCGATTATGTGAAACAACTGCTATAGGAATATGAAGAAGACCAGAGATGTGGTTGGGTAATGAAGAAGAAGGCTAGATGGCCTATTAAGAAATTGATTGCAAGAAAGTAGAGATACAAGCTGAAAGCTTGTTTGAAAAAGGTATAAGCACTCAAGATAGTTGAGTATGAGGAAGAAGTTCACTATTGTGAACCTGAGCAAGGATCAATACTTGGAGATGATGAGGTAGATGAGAGATCCGATGAGAATCTCATAGAGAAATGGGAGAGTTCAATCCGACAGAAGGATGAAGAGACTAATGAGAATCAAAATGAAGACCTCATGAAGTGTGTGGAGAGTTCAGTTCAACAAAGCAAGATGATACCAGAAGTATCAACAGAGACTCAAGGGTCTCATGGTTTTAAAACTAATACTTTGTGTGTGTGTAGGTCATGCAGATGGACAGTCATTGAAAACTTTCATCAAGGTAGAGGACAATGCATAATTGTCTCAAAGAGATAGAGACAAGAAGAATTTGCAAACTCCAAAGGAGAGAAAGGAGAATAGACTGGAAGGCAGTCTTGTGACAAACTCAAAAGAAGACACAAGCAGATTGTCAGAAGATGATGAAGATGGACAACCAAAACCAGAAGACGAGGTAACAAATTTGTCTTTTCAAATTGTATCTAATAAGTATGGGCATATGTTGACAGGAGAATTTAATGAGGAACAACAATCAACTGAAGTACCCATGCACCATGGTGAAGAAATAATATTTATGGAAGAATGGATCGTGGAGTCAAAGGTTGGAGAAAGCTGCAAATTGGTTAAAGGTATAGAAGCTAAAGACCTGCCCAGTTGCAATATTGTAATTGAGAAAGTTGAAGACCGGGAGAAGGTTTCAGGACCAAGACATTGTTCTGAACAAAGAAAAGATATAATGAGTGGCATAAGTTGGCTAGGAGGTACTTTGAGAAATGAAGTACATAGAACCATGAAAGGAAATTAACAACAGCATGTAAGCCTAGAATTTGAAAGACAAGATGATAGCCAAGAGAAGAACAAGAGAAAGGAAGCAGCCATATGGGGTAGAAAGATCAAAGAGAAGGGCATTGACAAACATACTATTCCAGTATTTGGGAAACATACTATGGAACTTGAAACAAATATGGAATGTGAAGGACAACAAATGGTACACACAGCCATTCTCATAACTGAGAAGGGACCTTCACGAGCATATGGACATATTATTTTCTCTGGTG
>ML841060.1:0-11113 GCA_009831015.1 Picea engelmannii
ATGAAGATTTTTGTGCATACTTTGGAAGGTGATGCTCGAGCATGGTACAAGTCACTCCTAGTTGGGTCCATTTATGGATGGGATGTTTTTCAAAACAAGTTCATGGAAAGATGGGCAGATAAACAAGACACTGCTTTCTTACTCAAAACTTTTTCTACTATTAAAAAGAAAGAAAACGAAATTGTTTCTGAATTTAATATTCGTCTTTCTAAAGCTTACAATAGAATTCCTAACATAGTGAGACCTAATGCAGATGCTGCTTTGATTTATTATCTTACACAATTTGGCGGCATGTTGGGTATGTTTCTCAGGAAAAGGGAACCTTAGACTCTTTATGTTGCTTTCAACCAGGCGATAAAGATAGAGAAGCACCTTATGTCGACTCAGAAGGCACAAGTATCTCTTTCACATTTGGTAGATCCACAGGATAGGAGGACCTCATACACACCTGCATCGCCACCTTTGGAACCTAAACAGGAAGAGGAGACACTAAATATGCATCTTTTGGATTATGGAATGATTTGAGTAACGAGGTAGTAAAGATTGAGAATATGTTACAGAATCAACTTGTTATTACACCTCCAAAATTGTTCCAACAGAAGAAGCCATTTCAGTATGCCAAGAAATTTGAAGATCAGAAGGCCCCAATGCAAGCATCTGGTACCAATTACCTTGATCATGCATCAACCAGTTTGTATTTCCGAGTGTGTGAACTCCCTTGTAGTGAAGCATCATGTGTTGTTTTCGCTCAAGCCATGTATATCTTCGAGCATGGAGATGACCAATCTGACAAGCAAGAGAACACTCTCAATGTTGTGGCCGAGTTTGATGACATGGATGAAGTTCACACTTTTCAAGTGTCTGATGCTAGCAAGGTAAGTGCTCATAATTCTTTTCATGTGGATTCTAATCGTTTAAATTCCTTGCAAGCGGACATGCAGTCAGTTCACACACGACAAGTTACCCCAGAGGACATAAGAAGGGCCAAAGTAGGTGGCGGAGTCAAGGTGGCAGAGATCACTAAGTAGTATGCACGCATGAATAAAGCCCCAATTCCACCACTGACCAAAGGTGAGACTTTAGCACCCCGGGTAATTAAGAATGACCCACCATTGTTACCCCTTCCAGTTTAGCATGAGTCTTCTAATTTTTCTTTAGAAACTGAGCTTGCGAAAATTAGATTCCTATACCCCTTAAAAGAGTTAATTCGCATGCCTACTCATAAAGAAGAAATTGGTAGATTCATTGGAACCAAGGAGGAAATAAACCACTCAGATGATAATCCTCAAGTCTTCCTTGGTATCAGTAAGGCCATCAGTACTCCCACTCCTTTCTATATTTCATTGTTAGTGAATGGTTTGATATTGAGAAATTATGTGTTAGATTTTGGAGCATCTACTAACATTATGACTCTTGAGATTATAAATGAACTCGAATTGCAAATAACCAAACCATATAGGAGCATACAAGCAGTGGACGCAAGGGAGGTGGCGATTTGCGGGGTCATCAAAGATCTTCAGGTATGTTTGCATGCATGTCCAAGGAAAATTCTAACTATGGATGTTGTTGTCATTGATTGTCCTGTGTAGTGAGGCATGCTTCTCTCTAGGAAGTGGGTTGTTGATGCAGGGGGCACTATTCAAATGGACCGGTCATATGTAGATATTCCAATCTCCTGCGTAGAGAAGGTAAGATTATACAGGGAGCAGAAGATGCTACAGCATGTTGAGGATCAACGTACTAGGGACAATGATCCACTTTACCCAGATGTTCAAGAGCCAGACTTAGGAGCCTATGTGATCACAGATTATCTAGAAGTCCCTCTGCCATTTGTACCAAAGAATGAGAACAACGGTTTGTGGACTATGAACTTTGATGGGGCTTGCGCTAGACATGGATCAGGGGCAGGGGTGGTCCTCACTTCCCCCTCGGGTATGACTTATCCTTTTTCTTCCCGTTTAGAATTTGATTGCACTAACAATATGGCGGAATATGAAGCTTTGTTGTTAGGACTACAAAAAGGCCAGGAAGATGGTGGTTAAACAACTGAAGGTGGAAGGAGATTTTGAGCTAGTGGTCAATTAGGTGAAGATGCAATGTGAAGCTCAGAATCAACGCTTGAAGAGGTATAGAAATGTGGTATGGGATGAAATTGAATATTATGATGCATTTAATATCTCACATGTGAATAGGAGTTTGAATAAAATGGTTGATTCTTTGGCAACTATGGCTACTCTTTTTCAACCATGGGCAACAAATCCATACATTACATATATGGTTGAGGTATCTTTCCGCCCTTTTGTTCTAGACAATATTGGCTCATGGCAAGTATTTGAGGATGATTGCCACATTTTAAATTTTTTGAATTGTGCTAATGAGTTTACTAACAATGTCATTGATGAGATTCAGGATGGTGAAGAGGTCCCGATGATTCAACTTAAGAGCAATAAAATTCCCAAGGCTTTAGTTCCATTAGAAAATTTATTTGATAGATCTAACATGTTTTATGGAACTAACAAACCTTGCACAGACCAACAGGTAGAGGAGATTGACATTGGCTCCAAGGACACACCAAGGCTCATCAAGGTCGAAAAGGGTTGCACTCCTTGAGAGAGCTGAAATTGTGGAACTGGTAAGGGAATTCGGAGATGTTTTTGCATGGTCCTATGACGAGTTGAAGGTATATGATCCAAAGATAATAAACCATACAATACCGCTTTTGGAGGGCACCAAACCTTTCAGACAGAGACTCGGATTCATGAACCCAAGGTAGTGCCCACCATTCAAAAAGAGTTGCAGAAGTTGTACGAAGCAAGAATCATTGAACCAATCAGGGACTCTCATTGGGTGGCTAATTGTGTACTGGTCAGAAAGAAATCAAGTGAGATATGCATATGTATTGATTTTGCTAACCTTAATCATGCATCTCTCAAAGACAACTACCCACTTCCCAACATTGAACATGTTCTTCAAGCCGTTACAGGATCAGGTATGATGTCCATGTTGGATGGATTCTCATGTTACAAATAGGTGATGGTAGCAAGGAAAGACAGGTATAAGATGGCCTTCATAACCCCTTGGGGAACTTATTCTTACATCCACATGCCATTTGGGTTAATGAATGATGGAGCCACTTTCCAACATGCTATGGACTTTGCTTTCTCTGGTTACCTTTTCAAGTTCATAGTTGTTTACCAAGATGATATAACTGTTTTTTCCAAGAATAGAGATGATCATATTACTCACTCACCGAAAAATTTTGATAGCTATAGATCTCTTGCCATATCACTGAACCCAAAGAAGTCAATTCTTGGGGTCTTTGAAGGAAAGTTGCTTGGGCATATAGTTTCAAAGGATGGTGTGAGAATAGATCCTGAAAGGGTCAAAGGAATTCAAGAGGTCCCTCTTCCAGCAAGCAAGAAAACCATTCAATCCTTTTTCAGTAGGATCAACTTCATGAGGCAGTTCATTCCCAACTTCGCGGAGATTGTCAAGACTATTTCAGACACGTTGAAAAAGGGACATGATCTAAAATGGAGTGATGAAGCCAAGGGGATTTTGATGATATTAAACAGGCTTTGTGTCACTCACATGTTCTTGTTAGTCCAAATTATAATAAAGAATTTCAAATCTTTTCTTCTGCATTTGACTCTACTATGTTTGTTGTGCTTTTGCAGAAGAATGATGAAGGAATGGAGCAGCCAATAGCTTTCATGAGCAAGGCTTTTCAAGGATCAGAACTGGATTACAAATTGATGGAAAAGAAAGCTTATGCGCTTGTGAAGTGGTTGGCCTACTTCAAGCCCTATTTTTGGAATGCTCGGAGCGTTGCTTATGTCCCCCATCCCATGGTTAAGGAGATTTTGATTCAGAAGGATTGTAATGGAACCAAGGGAAGGTGGATCACTAAGATCCAAGAGTATGACCTGGAGGTGAGGCCTACCAAGTTAGTCAGAGGCCAAGGATTGGCTAAGATGATGGAACAGAAGAATTTGGAGGCGGTACAAGATCCACAGGTAAACCTTTTGTCTGATCCTTTCAAGAATTCTGATTGGTACAATGATGTTATTCTTTATTTGACCAACTTATCATGTCCTCCTAACTACACCAAGACACAGAGGCAATCTTTGCAGTTTCGTGTTGCCAAGTATTGTTTTTGGCAGGGCACTTTAGGATGGAGGAACTTGGATGGTATTATTTTGCATTGTGTGGACCGTGACGAGTCCAGGGAGATCTTGCACGATCTCCATTCAACAGTGTGTGGTGGAAATTTCTCCGCTCGAACCACTGCACACAAGATTATGCGTGCGGGCTACTATTGGCCTACATTATTCAGAGATGCACATACTTATGTCTAAGCATGTGAGGCATGTCAACGATTTGAAGGAAAGCATAAGCTCCCTACTTTACCTATAGATCCAGTTATAGTAGAGGCCCCTTTCTCGCAGTGGGGTCTTGATTTCATTGGAGAGTTCTCGCAGAGTTCTAGTGTTGGGCACACATGGATTTTGGTAGATATAGATTATTTCACCCAATGGGTGGAAGCGGTTCCATTGAAGACATCTTCTAGTGTTTCCATTATCAGATTCTTGGAGGATAATATCTTCACCAGGTTCGGAGTTCCAAAGAATCTTACAACTGACAATGCTAATGTCTTCAAGTTTATTGAGTTGGTTTCTTTTTGTTCCTAGTACGACATCACTTTGGCCCATTTGGCCAACTATTATCCACAGGGGAACGGGTTGGCTGAGTCAAGCAACAAGAACCTTATCAAAATAATCAGGAAGATAGTTGGAGACAACAAGAGAGATTGGGACAGTTGTCTCAAATATGCATTGTGGGAAGACTGAATTACAAAGAAGAGAGCTACTGATAAAAGCCATTTTGAGTTGGTTTATGGTTTGAATGTTATCTTGCCAATTAACTTGAGAGTGTAGGTATACAAGCTATTGAGACAGTTTAGCACCAACAAGGAAGCTTTGCAGAATCGTATTGATGAGTTGGTGCAACTAGAGAAAGATAGATTTGTGGCATATACACATTTTACAGATTATCAGGCACAGGTTAAGAGGGTATTTGACCGTAGAGCAAAGGGAAAACCATTCTAGGTTGGAAACATAGTCTTGTTGTGGGACAAGAATGAAAAATCAGGTGACCACGACAAGTTTGATAGTCTTTGGTTGGGCCCATATCATATTGATGCAGCGGTGGGGCCCAACGCTTTTCAATTGGTTGATCTAGATGGTGATATTGTGGGCCTGCCAGTCAATGGGCAACAATTGAAGTACTTCTTTCAATAAGGGACCAAGTCCCAATGATTTTGGGTTTTTGGGGGGGTATTAGTCTTAGTTTCCTTTCCTTTCTGCATGTCATTTTCAGATTTCAGTCTTGCTGATTTTTATTGTTTTAGGACAACAATTTAGCCTTTTACTTTGCAGATTTTTCCTTTCATAGTTATCTCTTTTCAAGCTTAAGCTGAGTCGCTGATTTTTTCCTTGTTATATCAACATGTGGTCGTGTCTTGTGAAGTGTAGATTTTTCCTTTTCGTAATAAGTCTTGTTGTCCACTTTTGCTATCTTGGGTCAACTTCTGAGTGTCTTATCATCCATATGTTGAGCCTTTGTGTCTTATCATTAGAGTGAGCTTGGATGAGGGTCTGTTTCATCATATTCCAAATCCATTTGAGCCCTTTAGGATGGGTAGATTTGAAGAGACATAGCAGAGTCTTGAGTCATCGTATGTCTTGTCTCTTCATTGCTTATCATTGGATCTTCTGCTTTGAGTCAATCGTCCCCCTCATCTAGCAATAGGAACATGGTACCATACATCTTATATCATCTTGAGTTATCACTTCGTGCTAAGGGAAGAGTTTTCATCATTTCTTTTCCTTCCAGTAGATCATCCTGCATTGACTTCGACACATTATCTCTGGATGATCCAGAAGTAGAGCACCTTGATGGTCGTTAGCCTCAATGGCGGTTATCTCGCATTCGACAAGGTTGAGCATTATTGGGCCTTGATCGAATGATCCTTGTTATTGTTTGACTTTAGAACATCTTTCACAGTGACAGGTTGTGCTCGTACCTTAGGACCCATTGATATTATTGGTGGGTTTACTTTGCACTTGGCAGACGTTTACATTATTGACATTTGACTAAGTGACTCTCTCCCATGTGTCGACTTCAGCACATTTACCATGGGGAGGAGTGTACATAGTTGGTGGTAGCAGGTAGCGGATTTGGATGAGACCCCTTGTGTTTCAGTTTCTCAGTGGGAGGTTTATATTGCTTTGACTCCATTGCCCATTGGACAAGCATTTGGTATCACAAGTCATCTTATAGGGCCATTTTCTTCCACACAGTTACAGGGGTCTATTGGTATGTTCCTTCAGTTTTCTCACAGAGCATCATATTGACAAATTTCAGACACGGAGATTCATAGATTCTCGACATCCCGCAGGGGGATCCTGTCCCCTTGAAGTTGCCATTGTTAACCTCTGGATTTTCTCCCTTGAGAATCCTGAGGGTTAAGAGAGAGCATAGTCTATTTTGGCTAGCATTCAGAGATTTACCCAGATTGAGCATTAGTGTGAGCCAAAGTTTGGTTCCCATCAGAGGTAGGAACAAGATTGGTGTTGTGGTGGTTTTTTCTTCAAAGACAGAGCTAGCACAGTTTCACATGGATTTGAGAGAATTGTTATTTTTAGCAGGTGCTCTACCTTTTAGGAGACAGTGATCAGAGACTCACATGTTAGTTTTGAGCATACAGTAATGGTCCTTGCATGATTCTGAGCCCGATGACACTTTGTCCAGGGATCAGGAAGGTACTTTCTATTTTTAGCAGGTTGAGTTTCAGGCTCTGGATTAGGATTCTGAGTTTATAGTATTGATCCTTGAGACATTCTGAGTCTATTGAGCCTTTTCTGGGATGACATGTCATTATTTTCTATTTTTAGCAGGTAGAGTACCAAGGCTTGCATGTCAATTCTGATTACATATTTGGAATCCTCACAAAAAATCGAATCTAATGAGTATGATATCATTGACATGCGGCGAGATTCTATTTTTAGCAGTGTCTATCTTTAGACATTTGACATTTGGTAGTGGTCTCCTAGTCATACCGGACATATTTGGCAGTTTCCCATTTTTTAGGGTCGGACTCCTATTTTTAGCAATTACTATTTATAGCAGGGGTGGTCGCCTCCCAAGGTGACAAGTGGTAGAGTCAAATTCTGGCAAACGACAGTATGACAGTGTGACATGCGGCAGCTGGATGGCATAATTAATAGAGGGGGCGCACTTTTCAAGAATAAGGCAATTAATTAAATGGGCGTGTGGGTGAGGTGGCACATGTCCATTTAGCGTGATTGAGTTGATTAAAGCTCAACTCACTTATCCCTCACTTCACTCGCCATTTATTTCACTTTCCATGTATTAATTCCCTTTTATCTCCACACATGCACCTTAGTCCTTATTAATTAGGGCACATTCCTCCTCCTAGCATACTCATGAGTCCTCCTCGTCCATTAATAACCACTCCAATGCGCATCTTTCCTTCTATTTTATCCTTCCATGTACTCGCCTCTCCTTTAAACCCTTGGCACATGTTTCCTCCCTCACTTATCTATATCTCCTTCCCCTCATGCGCCTTTCCATCTTCTTCACACCCTCACACATGTGGCGCTAATTCCTCCTCTTACTGCACTCTCTCTCCCCATGCGCCATCTATCACACTTTCCATCTCCCTATTCCTAGTGCATATGTCATTAATGTACCTTCTTTACTCCTCTTTTCTCACACATGTGACTCTCCTCTAATATTCCTTCTCACATATGCGCCTTCTTCCCTATTATTTAGGGCACACTCACTATTCTCCCACACGTGTGCCCATTTCTTCTCTTGTTAACACCTCCTCCCTTGAATATCCATTCATGTTATATGTTTCCTTCCTTTATCTTTCATTGTTCACTATCTCCATGTGCATTCTCCCTCATGGATCATCCTTCTATGCGTTACTCTTCCCCTCTAAATCCTCCCACGTGTAGCATAACTCATACTCCACTCATATTTCTCCCTCAGACACCTTGATTCTCCACATGCGTCCTCTCCCTACTTCATGCGCATTCTATCCTCACTCATCTCATGTGCCTCACTTACCTTTTTCACTCACATGTGCACCCTCCTATTATTACATTGGGATGTGTGCCCCCTCTCTTACATATTGATGCTCCTCCTCATTGTTTAAGGTTGGATCTTTTGTAGCAACAGCATACATTCTCTCTTTCTCTCTCACACACACATTCTTCTATAGTATATACTCTAGCTTCTAGTTCTTTGTGCGGAGATAGCTGATCTACCAGTTCTTGTGCTTGTTTTTTGTGGTGCAATCACCCATTTGGCAAGACATTAATAAGGAATTGTTGTGCTCATACCAAGCTTTTAGTTCTTGTCCGTATTGTGTTTAAGTTTGTGCATCATTAGAAGTTTTTCAACCTCTTAATGTGGTTAAATTCGACGTTTTAATTGCGCTTTCTCTCTCTTTTCTATTCATCCTTCTAATGCTAACACTGCAGGGATTCTACCAAGCGAAGTTATTATCATTTTTCCCAACGTCTTGGGCTGTTTTACACGCTGTCCAAGACACTTTTGGCTGTTGTTTTATCTGTTTTATTGCAGAAAATCAGACTTAAAACCAGCAGCAAAGCACTTAGGGACACCCCCTGAGGTTGGCACGCACCAGCTTGAACGGAGAGGAGGTTTTCTGGTGACACTTACGGCAGTCTCTCCTTGAATTAGCCTCTTTTTCATCGCTGATTTATGTTGTATCAGATCTGATTGGAGGGTGAAAAAGTGTGCTAACAGGAGCCATAGTGAAGATTTTATTGGTAAGACCATTAGAAAACCACCAGCAAGAAAGTATGTAAAGGTGTGGAGCAGCGAGAACACCTGTGAAAACATAGCTCCTCAGCCAACCTGTGGATGGATGCCAGAACAGTTCCTAAAACATGAATGTAAACCCAATGCACAGTCTGTTGAGTATCTGGGTTTGTGTTACAGACTTAATGTATATGAAGTTTTTGTTATTCGTTCTCCTTGGGGAATTTTTCCCCATCTCTGTGTGCAGTTGACATGGACGTTTTTTCTCTTACTTTATGTTCATTTCTGTTCTAAACTCCTGCAACATGCTTTGTAGACTGTAGCAAAGTTTTCTATTACAGTTTTTTGCTTTAAAGTCAGTCAACTTTAGTAGACTTAAAGTGCAGATAGATACTATAGCAGTATTCAAATCTGCAAGATTTCACACTTAAATTTGAAATCTCAGATTCGATGACTGAGAGTGATCTTCCTCCCGTTTATGAGTTTGCAGGTAGAACTGGTTAATTCATTCATCATAATTGTATCAGTATCTACACAATAAGGGATTAATATTAAGCACCATGTAGTGAGTCAATCATTGGCTCACTACCTAGTGTATCCTGTTTTTTTGATGGTGAATAATGTATCAGATGAAATTCACCAATAATTAATACACTGCATGGTGCTTAATGTTAACCCACAACAAAGTAGGGTGTACAGAGATATTTACAAAAACTACTGCCTGTTATGAGAGACTTGAGAGACTTGTACGGGGATAAAAGTTATGGCTTTTTTCGACTGCCTTGTACGGCGATAAAAGTTATGGCCTTTTTGGGGTGGCCTTGTACGGGGATATTTACAGAAGCTACGGCCTTTTGGGGGGTGGCCTATACGGGGATGGGGATATTAACATAAGTTACGGCCTTTGGGGGTAGAGACTTGCACGGGCCTCATCCCTCCAAATGAGTGGTATCATGTATGTTTTCCTTCAACTTTAAAACTCATGTCATTTGGATCCAAAACTCATGTCGTATGAATCCAGCAAACTACAGTGAAAATAAAACCTTGATGTCAAGCTTTACATTAACATTTTTCTAAAACATCAATCGAACTTAATATAATTAAAAATTAAGGGCTAATACTTTTACATTTCTCAGTCTAAAATCTCAAATGAATTCACCAACTATACTAAAAATATGTCATGTCAGATTAAAACATCTGATCATAGTACTACCCAAAACACAAAAGTGAAAAACCCGAAAAATTATGCACTGCGAACACCAGCCAAAACCCAAAGTCGAAATACAAACAATACCATCATATGCCGGAGACCCTGCCACCACATGGGGTAAATCGAAGTTGATTCCTCTGATATGCCCATGCTTCTGTATGATCATATGAAGGCAGAATCCAGAGCTTCCTCCTACATCCACAAGCGTACGGACCCCTTTAAAGCCCTGGTAATTTTTCAAAACCGTCCTCATAAAGGGCATCGAAAGGCTGGCCATGGCGGTCCTCATGAGGTCGTTGGAATCATCTTCGTCCCCATAGAATTCGTAAGCGGGTTTACCATTGGCCTTTCTGAATGGTTCCTCAGACGGATCCAGCACCGCTGAATGCAGCAGAGGCCATGCCCCCATCAAAGCTTTCTGATGGTGTTGTAATACATAGGACCCGTAGGACAATCCCATCTCGTCTTTCACTAGAGTTTTGCCCACTTCAGTCAGGCTGTAGAGTCTCTCACAGACTCCATTGGACTCTTCTGTAAGGGCCTCTTTGAATACGTTATAACTCGCCAGCATTCGCATTAGTCTCTGGAGATTATCAGCAGAAGAATAAGCATCCGAAGATTGAGTTTGTAACCGTGATGAAATCTGTGAAGCGGAGAGCGGGGTGTTGGCACCATTCTGCCAAATGATGTCTGCCACGTTTAGTTCAACTACTGCGTTGAGAGCCATGGGAACACTCAGCATGTTGGCCAGCTCCATCATGGCCAGTCTTCCCTGCCGCTCATCAGCTTCCATTTTATCTACTGATGAATTCTTCTCCGTGCTCTTGCTGCTGTTGCCCTTATCACCCATTGTCAATCAGGTCACTGTGTGGTTGGAGTCATAATATTGTTTCCAATCATTCGTTAGTTATCACTGGATTTTGATAAATATTAAATGTTCACGATAGTTTGTTCGTCTGTTATCTGTTTCAGAGAACGTTTCGTACATTAATTGAATCTTGACTTTAAAAATAGATTATATTCAAC